>JAUJYS010001624.1:0-16836 GCA_033995665.1 Melogona broelemanni | reverse complement strand
CCCAGGCTAACGAATGAACGAAAGCCTGCGCCGGGAATCGAACCCGGGACCGTTGGTTTCGTAGCATGTCCCCATACAATATGTTTTTGTTTTATTTTTAGTATCACACCATGATCACCAAGGACGGCTATCTTGTGCTAAAGTCAGACCGAACCAGATATCAGAGTCTGAATGTGGCAGACTGCTTGGATAAGTTGCGTTTCATGGTGAGGGAAGCGGAAACGGAGCCTCCCCTACCGTCAGACGAAGACGAGACGATAAGGTTGCAGAGGTGAGACTCATTCGGATTTTTGCTTCGACTGGTACTATTACAACAAAGTTTATTTAGTCGTGTATAAAAATGCACTATTTTCTACGGATTTTCGGTTAAAGTTCGAATTTTAGCTAACCTTTTGTCTTACTGGTAATTGTTTCATGTTGATATTTACTTTATAATGCTAAGATTATATAGTAAATGTGTTGATTTTTTCTATTTTATCACAAAGGCACGAGAAAGCAGCCCGGGAACGACTTAGAACGAAGAGAATGCATTCGTCAGTGAAAGAAAGTCGTCAGGCACCCGTTCTTGATTAGCTACATCTTAGTTCACTTGAAATATATGTGCACAGCGTAATTCCTATTAAATTGTAACTGTTTATAGAAAATCTCATAAAATTGCTTCCTTTTTTTTAGGTAAATACAAATTATGATTTTCAAAGAGTACATTGCAACTTGTCTCATTGGTGTGCTAACATCACAATACACAAACATAATGTCACACGTCATGCGGCTTACCTAAACTCATGAGGATTTTCCCTTCGATAACGAACGTGTTTCCTTAGTTGAAAAACTGCTAATGAACACAAAATAAAAGAGGAACCGACAACAAATTCAATAATAATAAAATGTTTACTTTTGTTCCATTCAGTTATTTATCTACAATATTTTTGGCTCAAGACTACAAACTTTATATAATGTCACAGATATTATATAATTTACGAAACTCGTAATTTGACTTGATAAGATGTTCTTCGATGCTCTTTCTTAGGTGGGTCCCGTGGGTGGGATAAATTTTCAGACAAAAAAAATGTACACTCAAACTGGGAACAACGATAACCGGTTTTAACAAAAATGGATAAAAATGATCATGGTAAAATTTATACACACAAAATCGATTATTAAGCTACACCCGGTGCTTCTTTGGCAACGCCACTACAATTTTATTTTTTCGATTCCTAGAAATTTAAGGCACTTTGATTGAACAACACCTTTTATCATTAAAAATAGCACATCGTTGAGAAGGCTAAGTAGCAAATGACCAGTTAGTTAATAGCCCAGCGGAACAGTGGTGGACAAACTGAACATTAGAAAATTTGTATGAAATAAACATAGTAAACGTTAAATCATCAACAAAACAATAGAACTTAAAAAATAATCTCCAATCCAGATTATGGATTTCTTTTCAGAAAAAAAGAAAACGCAGGGATTGCGAGGAAACTGTCAAAATGTAAAAACCCACCACTGTATGGAGTACTGGCAACTAAACTTTATATAAAAACAGGCTAATGTTCACTTTCACAACACAAACTGAGCCGACAGAGAGCGAGCGAGCGTAGCGAAGAGCGGTTCGCAAAAGACCGGATTTTACAGGCGAAAATACGGTATACCTATCTAACCTAACCTAGCCGTAGAAAACATGGTTGGTTAGGTTAGGTTAGGTAGTAATTTAGAATTTCGAAAATCAGCGCGTACGGCCGCTTCTCCCGGCAAGTCAGTTCTCGGTCTTTTGCGAACCGCTCTTCGCAACGCTCGCTGCGCTGCGCTCCCTGTCCGCTCAGTTTGTGTTGTGAAAGTGAACATTAGCCTAAAAACAAGTATAACGCACAAGGAGCACCAGAGATTGAAGCTTAAATACAAAAGAAATTGACTTGATATTAGAAACAATGACAAACAATCTCAGTTGGCTACGCTTGCCAAATATGTATGCAATACATACCGGTACTTGAATATTTTGGTGCAGCTCTTTCTTAACCACACCAAGGTTAACTTATTTTCCAGAATAATAATGAGCAACTGGCTATTTCATGATGATGAAATTAATACTTAAAAATCTGCGCCCCACCGTACAACAAATGCTCAATAACGCTATTCGATGGCAGTGCTTTTTGTATTTTAGTTTTCTAGCGTTCACTGTCCATTAATGGCTGGAAAAGAAATTACCCTTACTTTTTTTGTTTTACTGTTAAGCAATCCTTATTTCATTTACTGGCTTAGATCGCATAAAACCAATATAAACAATATGGAAGAGAATTCGATTTCAAATGTGAGATATTATCAACTGAAACCTATAACTCAGTAAAACATTGGAGGGGAATCTCGGACAAGTTTTTTATCTTTTTTTCGTTAGAGTTGGTTGGAATTTAAATTGATATTCCAATTTGCGACCGTTGCCTCCTTTCCTATAGCTAAAAAAAACAGATCATTTAACAAGCTCGTTTATATTTAGTAAAAAAATGAGAGAACGACTAACTTTAAAGTGTAAAATAAAAAAGCTTAAGTAGTAATATAGAAAATCAACAGAAGTATTGATGGCAGTAATAATAAAGTAGACCTACATATGATCAATTGTTTCGTAAACACGATTTCATTACCAGACGAGATCGACGATTTCAAAAATATGTGCAGTGTACGTAAAAATCAGTAGTGCATATTTGAATCTTACAAATTAATTTTTGATCAATGAAATGTTATATATGATAACTGTTATCATAAACTAAACAATTTTCTGATTAGTGAAATCGATTGTTTAAAAAGATGCACGAAAATGGGGAAAAACTACAAATAATCTCTGTTACTCTATAATTTTTTTTTGAAAACGTAAAGATATCTAACATCTAAATAAAATCTCGGTATGATGAAACTGCTTTTAAACGTATGTTTTTCCGATACTGTACTACGAGTAGTACTATCTGGAATTTTCTTCAAAAGTATATTGAATATTGTACAAGTAGTTGGAATGATTGAAACAGACAACACCGATCACTGCTGACGAGCACAAAGAGAAGAACAACATCGCAAAAGAACCACGACACTCACATAATGTCAAACCACTGCACAATGTCCAAATAAATGCCACAATCATGTAAGCGAAAATTTGAAAACTATGGAAAGCGTTTCCCGCTTTCATCTTGGCGAATGACACTATAAAACAAAACTGCTTCATATATTTTTTTCGGTTATTATTATTATTTTTTTTTTTTTTTTAAATCACCGTAGTGCCTAGTGCACTACAGGATTACTGCACCCTCATGTCTCTATAGAGATGTGCGAGGGGCAGGGAAGTGAAGGGAAGGAGATTGGCAGTTGGAATAGCCAGGCTGCAGGATCCACCCCTAAGCTCTGGACTCCCTAATAGAAGCTCAGGGGTGACACCAGTATTTCAGTATTTCTAGGTACTATATTCTAAGTAATTACATTATTAATTGTCAGAATGCTCGTCATTACCCTAGTGCTGCTTTTCCGATCGAAATTGCAAAAAAGCAGACTCGCATATAAATTTTAATTAAAAATAAATTTTGCTAGGTAACCAGACTGATTGGATTGAAATTGATGAAAATAAAATAGATATTGCATTTATATGGGCACTGTACGTTGGTCGAACCTACATCGAATAACACTGCGACAAATAACGCTTGCATCAATAACAATTCTAACCGTTAAGTTTCAGTTCTACACGATTTCAGCGAACCTCATGACACCGCACGCAGACGTTGCCACCACCGTCAACTCAAACGTCATATAAACCAAAGAGATCGCGTGACATTGATTTGCAGTGGCGCACGCTACAAGGACAAACATTCAAGGTGGAAACGATTTTTCCGAGGCCGTCTGTGTAGCGGATTAGTGGATTATAAAAAAATACGATTAGAGCATGATCGCCACTCCGTTCGTCTTTGATTCACCAATCCACACACTTCTGCGACTGCTAGAATTTCCTAACCAGCGTATTTTCCGACAAGAGCTGCCCTGCTACAACATTTGTTGCAGCTAGACTAAGACCCGGAACGGAAGGCTGCGGTTTGACACCTATCAATAATTACCAGCTAGTCTAATTGAAAACAAGGTGTGTTTGAGAATTTTTGGAATCTACAGGAAAGCTGGTTTTATTCCTGATGTGCTAGAAAATATGTGAAGCTTCACGTGGTAGATTTGAGCATAAAAACTCAACAAATTAAAACTCTTCAAATGACGAGAACCATTTGAAGTTAAAAATAAATTATCTGATCTTGCAAGTCTCAAGTATCAAATAGAAGACATCTCGGATTTTGTTTGTTTCACCACCGGCAAAATTGCAGCCTTCCGTTAGGGGCTTCAAAACATCTACTACAGCGCCACACAAAACAATACTACCCACAGACAAGCAAGCAAGCTAAAAGTCACAAACGAGACATGTATTAGCTCAAGATTAAAACGACATGGAGGCGACGATGAACTTCTGGACGCAGAGAGACGCTATTGTAGTGCACAAACGCATTTATATAAAAAAAGAGAATGTTCCTAAAAGATTACGAAAAAATGTGTCGTGGAATTCTTTTCTGTACATCACATAATTCCTTGTTTGTTGGTGGGGGTGACTGGTTTATTTAATATATATTACATGAGTTCGTGTTTACCCTAAAACACGTGACTCAAACAAGAAAAAAATGGAGTACCCAGGTATTTTGATCGACTCATTGAAGCTGTCGCAATGTTCCCGTTTCCGTAAGTGGGCGAAACCAGCAACACCATGACCAAAAACCACTGACATCTGCAGAATGGTAGATCGGCCAACAACGAGCCTAACGACTCACTCACTCATCGTATAGGCCAGCCAAAAACGCCCTCTGCCGACCGTTCGTGGCGTAACGTCACCACAGTACGTGTGCCTTGCACCCCTAGCGGCCGATCGACGGACTCGAGAAGCGACCTCAAGCGGCGACTCACTGCGAAACACCATTTCGCGTTGTCCACCGCGAAAGGCGAATCTCGACTGCAAAAACGTCACTCATGACTCTAGCCATTGACGGTTCAGTAAAATCACCGAGTTTGGAGGCGAGGATCCGGCCATCCCCACCCAAACCGCGTTGAACACAGTGGCGACCCCAGCGGTGGAACCACTACCCACCTCTCTCCAATGCCATAATCGAGAGAGAGACCCAACGGGCTTGCCAAAATCCAAGACACCAGGATGTGTGCGTGACCACAGAGAGTCACTGCAACATGAGTTGTTTGAGGTTGTTGGAGAGGATGGTGTCGCGCACGGCGTTGAACACCACCTTGATGTTCTCGGTGTCGACGGCCGTGGTAAAGTGGTAGAAGAACTTGCGTTGGCGCTCGCGCCGCACGTCGTCGAACATGGAGACGAGGAACTTTTGGACCTCGTCCAGGTTGTGCGGGTTCCCGGTGTAGGTGGGAAAATGTTTGGAGATGTTGGTGTCCTTCTGGCGGAGCTTCTGGCCCAGCAGGTCCGTCTTGTTCAGGAACAGGATGATGGAGACCTCGGCGAAGTACTTGTTGTTGACGATCGTCTCGAAGATGTTGCGCGCCTCGATCAGCCGGTTCGTCACCCTGAATCAAGACGTGGAGGAAAAAAACAAAAAAATTCCATTAATTATAATGTTTTCTTTAGTCAATTAAAAATACAATCGTCACAGCGTCACTACAAGGGAAATCACAAAAAAAGCTCCAGACATATTCTTTTGACAATACACTAAACTAGATTCTGAACCACTTGTCCGGGGGTCACAGTTTTACCAGACTTTTCAGATCGATTAGAGTCCGCGCCGGGAATTGAACCCGGAACCGTCGCAACACATTATTAATATAACGGTTGATAATTCATTCCAGTGATTCCAAAATAAAATCCAAAAACGTCACCGCTAAACCCGAACGAAAAAATATCGTTTCGATCCTCATCGAAATCGATCAAGACAATCTAATAAAATAAATAACTGCTCACAATTTCCGCAGTTACTGAGGTTACCCAACATCGACTCTAACCCAGAGATTGAATCAAGAATTTTTCTATAACTGCCATCCAATTAATTATACTTAGGGCACTGCGTCCAGTTGCTAAAAGAGTAAAAATAAAAGCATTCGAATGCTAATGACCATTAAAGAAGAAAAAAATCCCTTAGCTTACATAGTATTGCTAAAAAATGTACTTGCAAAAACATAATAAAAGGTGAAAAGTGGCAGAATATTTCTGAATACTTTAAGAGTAAAACTCCTTAAGAGTAATAATATAATATTTCAAGTGAACTCCTTAAGAGTAAAAAATAAAAGCGTTCAAATGCTAATGACCATTGAAGAAAGAAAAATCCCTCAGCTTACGCAGCATTGACAAAAACATTTTTCCTGCATAATAAAAGGTAAGCAGTGGCAGACTATTACTGAGCTGACATTTTGAGTCATTGACTATCTACCGCACTCGGTCTGCTCAGTACAATCCGGGCGATACGAGCACCAATAGCGTGCCAAAAATACTTCTAATAACAACAGTTTCCTTGTTTTAGATCGAGACGAAAATAAACAACAAGGAAACTATTGTTATCAGGAACGTTTCATTTTTCCGCGCGGTGTAAGTAAACACTATCGTCGCAATACGCATCGGATAGGCACACTAGGTTATCTCGGTAATCGCAAATACGGCAAATTATTGGAGAGCGCTTCCCTTCGAAGTATTTATCTTGGGAAGAGGCAAATATGGTACTTTAATTCAAGTATATTTTACTTTTTCTAAACAGACTAAACTCCATACATACATTTCTCTACTACATCGTCATGTGTTTGTTCTAAATGATTTCGTGCTTGGAAGATTATAACGCCACAGTTGCATGACTCTTGACTTTTTTAAACTTCTTGTTTCGAAGGCTACCAACGAAATAGTCTCGTATGCTCCGGTATCCCCTATTGACGATTTTATTTAGATACGTACGTATATTCTCATTATCATTATGCCAGCTTTAGCGTTTAGTCTGCTCTAGGTTTAAGTCATGCATGTCAGAAGCCAGCGTGGTTGACATTTCACATCCAAACTTGCCTGTCTTCCAAAAGGACTTGGTCAAACTCGCTGGACGAGACCAAAAACAAGATGGAGGTGACGCTGTCGAAACATTTTAACCACTTCTGGCGCTGCGAACGCTGCCCCCCGACGTCGACAAACAGGAAGGGAATTCCCCGGATGGGCACCAAAAGCTCAGAGATTCCCTTGGTGGCGCGACGAGCGTGGAGGATGTCTTGGTTGGACGGAACGTAATCCTACGGAAAAGATGGAGAAAAAAAAAACATATTTCAATATCGGCTTGAAAAGATAAGCCACATTTATCAACACATTGCACAACTTTTCCACTTTTGGCGAAAGAAATTGTTATTTGCAAATTGTAAAAACATATTACACCCTATTTTTTAAAGAAAAATATCCAAGTAGAAAGAGAGTTCAGAATTTCATTTGAAAAAATTTAAATTAAAGAAAACTTTACTTAAATTTTAAATTGTAATAATACCTTTTGATGAATATAGGAATATTGAACTTTAAAAAAAAGTTCAATCAATTTTATCAAAACTAGCCCATAAAGTTAATACATGTAATTATATGTAAGCTACTCCAGAAACTCTCGTGTATTCGATACCAGGATACAGGTTAAAATGTGCTTCAGAGCAAATTATTTTCCATCTAATAAAAAAAACACATTCCGGGACAACGCCGAAAATATAGCCAAACAGAATCTGTTTCGGAATTCGTTTAAATATATAGGCATCCTATCTCATCGACGTCTTAGGATGTCTGTTCAGTTTAGTTGGTTAATCGACAAATTTGTAGTCGACAAACTTTCGTTTATTCGATCCGGAAGTACCGGAAAAAAAGTCTCTCGCAAAATTATGATGCACATAATATCCTGTACATTTGAACATTTGAACACACACAAAAAAAAGATGGCGCTCACAAACTACGTTAACAATTGAGTTATTTTATTCGGCTCAATTCCGCCGCCCACGCTTGAACCCAACTTTCACAGTCAATCCCCCGATTACGACCGTTTCCTTCGGCCAAAGGCGTGATCACACAGCGTCATCGCACAGACGAATACTTCCGAGTGTGGAGCAGTCGCATTATCTCGGCGTCGTCGGATAAGCCCCATCCGCGAGAACATGATTGATTCGAGGAATTACGAATGCGCACTCACCACACACATACACACACATAAACACATTTGGCCTTACCTGAACTCCTATCCTTTCAATGTTGTCCAAGAAATATCGTACAGAATCCGCCTGCAAATATGTAAAAAAAAAAAAAATACCTATCAGCATGATTCAACAATGATAAGCCGACAAATCACGCGTCCAGAATCCAAAGCTCTAAAACTCTTTATACCCGTCATGCCAGATGCCAACTGTACGACATGCAGTTCTATACTGTGGGCAAATGTCCAGGGAGTAAGGAAAAAAGGAGGCGGATGTGTCAATAACGTCATAACATAAAAAATATAATTTAAAGTTTAAAAGCATACCAATACAGACATGAGCCCAAAGAATCAAAAATGCTAAATTGTAAAAGAGTTCGTGGATCACTTTTTTACAATTTAGAATTTTCTATTGATTAGACCAGAATATTTAACTTCTCTTTTTACAGTTAATGGCGGCAGCATAAATATATTTCGACATTTTCATGCCTGTAGTCGTTTTTTTTACAGTTTGTAAAAAATAAAAATCATCAGATGTGATTTGTAAGACTATCACCTTAAACCCAGAAAACATTTTGAAATTATATGGAAATATGTTCAAGTACCGGCTGATCTTCAGGCCACAGTAAAATAAAATAGGGGTGCAAACACAATATCTAGTCCAGGGGGTAACTTCTTGAGCGTTGCCGAAATAGGCGTGCAGTCGTGACAAGCTCAGTTTTCGTCAAATGGAATCAACGACGAATGCAATACGGCGAATGCGGGATTTCGCTAATCTTGTTAAGTCGTTCCCGACGCGCCCAGCGCATTACTCGTAAAAAGAGTTCTTTGATTCGGAATGTTTTATTCACGGAAAACCTTTCAGTGGACGGTAACGCAACTTACAAAACTGCGTCTTGTACATCCATTCCATTGATCAGTAAACCAGACGAGCATACGATTTGAATAACTTCGAATATAAAGTTGTATGATTCGACTGCATTATATTAAAGACAACAACTTCAGGAATAACACAACAATTTCTTAGAAAATAAAAAAAATGAATTTTTAAAGTTCGTTCGTAGGATTCGTTCATTGGATTTTGATCCGATCGAATCAACAAAAAAATGTCAAATCTGGATCAACAATCCAATTATCATGCTTCTCTGCCAATTATCATGCTTCTCGTCATCACCGCTGCTCTCGGAAGTTCAGTGGAAAGTTCCAGTATTAAGAATACGGTTAGGATTGTGACACATTGGTGTTCATGAAACGAGTTCGTCGGTTGTCATCAAACGTTAGGAACCATCAAAATTTTAGCACACACAAGTTCTGCTTCATATGCCTGCACTGCTCAAATACAGAATAGTAAAAAGCCTCTGTACTAATTAAGAAAGTGATGCCAAAGAAACTAATCCTTCGTTTGAATCCTACGGCTGTTTGAAGATACACGTGAACAGATGACGTGATACAGGTGAACATAGCCGAAAAGTGTGCGCGCCCCTGCTGTAGGCTACAATCAAGAACTTTCGTGTAACCGGGCTGAGCACGCAAACAAACCACACGAACAAGCAAAGGTAGTGAAATGTTGGTGAGCGATGGAAATGAGTTGTGAGATCGATTATGATCTAACCTTTGACTTCACCATTCCCCTATCCACTTTCGAAAGACTCCCCACTAAAGTATTTTAACTCATCATGCGATATCACTTTTGAAATATAGAACGCAAATGTTTTCAAATAAACAAATTGTTGTTTAAAATATTGGTGATGTGGCGATATGACAACACCACCGAAAAGTGTGGCAGCTCCTGCGCAGTGCCAGTGAATTACTATCATATAGTTGTTACACGCCTAAGTGCAAACATTTTGCATTCGCGTGTCACTACGAAGAAGAAAAAACAGGCTACTTTATGACTCCCAATAGTTCTGTATACAGAATGCACAAACAACTCCGACTGGGTGAGTTGGCTGCCGCTCGCTTATTGGCTGCTCGCGTAGCAGTTCAATTGAGTTCAAACCACCGCCGCTGGTGGCGCTTTCAAGGATGTAAATTTCGAGTTACTCGCCTATAGAGCGTTTACGATTGACTGATGACATTTATTATCACAATTTCAGTAGTCAAACATTAACGATTCCACACTTGAGCCGATGACTCACAGCGATGGAAATTGAGAAAATTGCCCAATGACAAGACGAAAAGCAAGCAGGCAAAGAGGTAAACAAGGCCTATTTGTCTGACTTGGAAAGTACACTGTGTGGCGTAGTGGTTAGCGAGTTCGCCTACTATACCCGAGACGCGGGTTCAATTCCCGAATGAACCTTTTCGGGCAAACAACGCCCACTTGTTGGTTTGTCCATTCAAGAAAGCACGAAATAAATAGTTTAAAAAGCCCGTCTAAAATTCAACAAAGTACGAAATAATAATTTAAAAAAACCCGTCTAAAATTCAACAAAGTACGAAATAATAATTTTAAAAAACCCGTCTAAAATTCAACAAAGTACGAAATAATAATTTTAAAAAATCGGCTTGAAATTGCCAACCAAAGAGAAAAATGATATAAACGCCATCTAGTGACAATACGAGATACGGATAGGGAGACGGCACGGCGCGCACGGCAATGGAGGACATCGGCGCGCAGAAGCAGGTTATCCGCACGGCTTCGATAGCAAGTAGACCAGCACGCCAAATGCCATTAACAGTTCCGGCCGGGCAGGTGTTATTGGGCCGCGACAAAAAACAGCTGACAACGGGCAATTCCGGTTGCGGCGAATCTCTCTCCCCATCCCCCCTCACCTGCCACCGGCCCCCGAAACACCTACCGCAGCAATGTCAAGACAGGTGTAAACATGGCAACTGTTGAGTAGCGACCCCGCTCTACCGTAAATTAAAAAAAAAAGTATTTGTGCAACTAACGGGACAAGGTTTAAGAATCGACCACTACGAAATAAATATACAGAAAGAAAATTGCACGAAAATAAGCGCTGTTCGAACGCAATTTCTCATCCGTTTCTTTTTTTTTTTTCAATTCCAGGAACATGTTTACGCGATAACTTGGCACTCGGAAAGCCATTATTCTATTTCGTAAAGTATGGGATAAATTGCGAAACACAAGTTCAAGGTAATTTAGGAACCAAAATAATTGACGAGTTATACTTGAAGCCAGAGTGGTGTATCTCCATTTTTTTTATCAAACTAAGAAACGAAAGGAATTATAACAATTACTCGACAGACACAATGGGGTTTTGAAACTTGATTATTAATAATTATATTAATAAATTATATTTGAATACTGAATCAATAAAAAAAAAATGAAAAGTGGAGTTACACCACTATGTCTTCAATCGCCTTAATTTATTGGATAAAAATAAAATGGCACACGATACACACGTTTACCAGAATAATTTCGTCACATTCCATGACTAGTTGCCCGTTTAACCGTAGTTCGCAGAAGTTATAATTTAATTCTTGAGAGCGCCTAACGATCCATTGAGCTCCTTAAATAATCGCAGACAACCACCCAAAACGCTTAAATAAACGACGAGCTTTTAGAAAAGAACAACACGTAGGTCTAACGTGAAAGACTGAAAAGAGTCGGTCGACAATAGGTTTAAAAAGGATTTCCCAGAAAGAGAGGTCTGCCTGTTTGTTGGCCGTTTAACTGCGGCCGTCTGGCTGTCGACTCGCACGCCAGAAGAAAAGGCGAATTCGCGGAGCGGAAACCTATTTTCGACACGGCATTGTTTGTCAATTGCGTATGTATTTTTCCATAATGGGAAGATTGGTAGTGTAGCTGTTTTTCGTCGATGGGCCACCTCCACTTCAGTCGCCTCGGCGACTGTTGACGCGGAGCGGGGTGCGTTGTGACGCGACTATCGCTTAACACGTCACAAATATGATTTCGTGTGACGTGAAACTTCCTTCGCTTTGATAAAAAATAAACAAGACCGGTATTTTTTTTCTTCCCCTAGACATAAACAAAAACAAAAAACAAGAAGAAAAAAAAGCGTTACGCTTCATATTGTCGATGTTTTTTTGGCCCACATGGCTGGTAAGCACGTTTAAAAAGCATTTTTTTTCATTCGAATTGTCTTTTAGTCGCCCAAGTTACCAAAACCTGTATTCTTAAGATCACAGTTAAAAATGTAACAATTATTTGTTATTAACTTTAAAATTAACTACAAAATTTTAATGAGAGATATCTCCAATGCACAAAGTACAGTGTGTCTTCATTCATAATATTTAATGTTGAATTTTAAATCTTTTGAAAATTGTGGCTAAACCAACGTTTACGTACGCAACATTCTGATTATAGTCAGAAATGGATTGTTCAGCGTGATAGGTTCTTGGAGAAAATAGGTAAACATAGATTTATTGAAAATAACGACTTAAAAACAAAATTACACAAATTGTAAGGCACTGAAATCAAACACCAATCAAAAGTGATGATTTGTAGGACCAATCAGCAAAATATTTTGCTCAGAAATAAAACGAAAAACCACTATTCCGAGACTATCCGGCCCCAGAAATCAAAAGTTTGATTTAAGACTAAACTAAAAAATTGATGAATATAATTTTCAGCGACTGTCGCATTTCCACGTGCGTGAAGGACTGACTGGGATGGCAAAACGTACACACATAATGTCTGACACTGTGGCACAGTTGGCCATCTATCCAAGCCAAAAGTTGCAGTGTCTCGTCGGCTGTCGCAACAGACATCGCCTCCGCCGCTGGCGCGTTTCGGATGGCTTGCCCCGTGTATTTATTTGTCTGCCATACTGTACAGCACCTAACTGTGCCCCGACCATGTTCACTAGTAAGCAGGAAAATTTGATAACGTTTAATGCAGATATTCGCCAGACACGACCAATACCTGGTAATACTGAATCGTTAGTAATTCCTGATAATATTATTTTTACGTATTTCAGAAGCATTTCCAATATAGAAATAGAAAAATATATTTATCTTACAATTATTTGATTAACCGCAATGCCAGCAGAGATGAAGCCAAAACCACCGTCAACGCATTGTGACGCAAAACAAATATATTCTAAATCACGCACGCGTCACTTCTTCGCGAGTCTGCTGCGACGACAAGCGGATTAAAAGATCCACAATTGATGGGGAACTTAATATACGCAATGTATATTTAATGCATCCTGCTACTCTAGTCAGCCGAAAACAGGAATGAGGTAACGTCGAATTGCGTCGAGCTATTATTATCCAGAGACGGATAAGGAAATGTTGTTTTCGCCTAGCTAATTTTTCCTTCCGAGGCCACATGTACATTAAATACTTATGATTACGGAAAAAACAGTACGAATTAACATTGTAACGCTGAACTGCCGCCATATTTTAAAATATATGTCTATCCAATAGAGTCATTGCTTATTGACCTGTCAGTTAAATGCGAAAGTCGTGAGTATAATAGACAAGAAAAAAAATAAAAATACGAAGCAAATAATTAAAAGCCAGCGAATTGGATTTTTTTTTATATCACACAGCTTGGAACAGATAATCATCGTGCAATTTTTAGTGGTGCCGTGTGCTGTGTTCTGCTTAGCGCGTAGGATCGTGACCGTTACCGCGAGTTCAATTCCCGACAGACCTCCGGAATTTTTCGTGCTGGTGAAATTCCCACAGAGGCCTTCCAACCGATCCAGTGCATGTACGGTGCCAGTTTCACGTCAAATATCCGTACGAAGGTATAATGCCTAGGCTAGGCAAGCTAGAGGGCTTTGAGGATAAAACGCTGGGAATCTGAATCTGAATGAAAAGAAAGCTCACTATCGTACCAGACGTGTGCGCACATCCTATATTACACGTATTCCACAGTCGACCGTTTCACAGGCACACAGCGAATCGTAATCAGCAAATCGCGCGGCTGAGAAAGGGGGAAAAAAAAAACCGGTCGCCCCGGGTTCATGTTAAATCGCGACTGCCGCAGCACGATCAAATGCTCGCTAATGAACGGGTTTATTAGGTCCATTACCAGGCCGATATATACAAGCAGGCGGGGGGCATCAGTCAACCCTCGCTAGACTAGATTGCGTATGATCAACTGAAACAAAATTTTGCCTCGCAAAAAAAAAAAAAGCTGGCTGTCAGAATCAAAAACCATCAACGAAAAAAAAAAAAATCGTTACATGCGTGCACGCAGAGCCGTTCTCGATCACCCCTTTCCCCTCGATACACAACTCCACGCCTGAGATTCGGGCACATATTTCCTCGGGTGCTACATCGTGACCGCATTGCCGCCTCTCTCTCTCTTCGGGATCTCCCATCCAACCGTCTACCCAGCACCACCACCTCCGCCAACTCCAGCATCAATCTTTCGTTCATTCATTCCCTGGCAGAGAACGCGGTGCATCAAGGGAACCCTCTTCTACCACGTTGAAAATAGTTTATGCCGCCACCAATTGGAAAACAACATCAATTGGTTAATAAAACGAACGATTACGAATGCCACGTCACGTAATCACGAATAAACTGGAACGCAAGCTCGTCTTCTCGAGCTGGGCTAAAGACATGCCGGCATGATAAAAAAGATCTTGAGTATGCAGCCAGCATCGCACCAAATGACTTTTCTAAATTATTTGGCAATAAAAACTTAAATCAATGATTGACGTGTACTATTTAGAAAGATAATGTACCATATAAAAGGGTTTTGGAATCTGAGCTTTAAAACTGGTGGGTGTTTGGAGGCGGTGACTTCTATCCGAGGATCGTCATTCCTTTAGGTGCTGTCCCGGAACACGTTCCATATTAGCGTAATGCTAGGATAACAACGCAATAACGCGAAAACTGGTTAATTAAAATCGCTGTACCAGTGACAGAAATAAGACAAATATTGACAACAATTCTCTTAAAAAACGAGTAATTCGTAATAATTATCGAAAATAAAAATCTTTCAGGAAAAATTTAACGTAATCCTTGCACGATGGAATACTCAGAACACTCAATAGCAGAACACTCGTACGTACAGTGGATTTATTTGTCAAAAGTATGTCATTTGAAATTAAATGACGGAAAAATCAACCCCTTCGTCGGTTATTTTCAATTAAAAATTCAGGATTACCACCCAGCCACCCTCACGTTCACACAAATACATTGGGCGAATCGGGACGGTTGCCTTGACAGACCCTGCAAACATCCACACCCCCTGCCACGGGCACACCCCCTTCACGGCTCTAATCGCACGCAGTGCATCATGTCATCAACATTGGGGGTTTGAGTGAGAGGAAATTGATATCGCATCTAGTGTGTTGTGCTCGTATATGATGTACAGTTCCCTGCCGTATACGCCGCAGCCTGCGCGTGCTCATTTCCATGTTGACGGATGACAAATTGGCGCGGTCGCGGCTAACGAGGCCTAATTTTAATTGCGCTCGCAACTCTCACGGGGTTGGCTGTTCCGCGCAGCTAATAAATGCAAATGCGGCGCGCGAGGGTCGGGATTCTCGTCTGTCACACACATCACATACATCGATCGCTCGGTGGTGTTGACGACAATAGTGCGTATTCTCTGGGCGCGAAATCACACAAACATACATGTATATCGATTTTTGAGTTAATCATCCTGGACTGCCGATCAAATTGCCAGACTGGGAATTGAGCATCCACCTCTGATTTTTGGTGGAGAATCAAATGAAAGCTTGAGTATATGACGAAATACTGCAACACAAGCTGCTAAAAGTGACACGCATTTTTCATTCACTTTGCCGCCATTCGTAACACGTAACTGTTTGACACTTGTATTTCGCTAAACTTCGCCCTCGTTTATTTCTAGTCTTATTATAATTAAACAAAATTACTTATGATTAAAATAATTTGCTTGTTAACTTATTAGCGTTTCCTTCACCAATGCTAAATGTCAATCAAATTCAAATTACCCCCGATTGATGCCGTCAAGCTTGCAAGACGTAACTCTAGAAAAATCAAGCAGCAACTAGAGGCAAAATTGAGAGACTACAAGTAATGCCACATAGCGGCTAAAGAAACCACCTTTCGCCAAAGACTAGATTAACCAGATTTCAAATTTCCTGATAATGTAAAGATAATCGTGGACACTCTGGCAACCTCCAAGAGTACGAGTTTTGAAAAAAAAAACTGTGACGAATCCAAAAACGCTTTTTTAATAGGTAATTTTTTTCGAAGTTTAATGTTAAAATGAGTTAGCTCTTGTCGGCCATGTTCAAAAAATAATTACAATAAAGAAAACCATTTGCATAAATATTCTCTTGCTCACGCGATCTCTTCAAAAAATAATCAACCGAAAACCTTGCACTGGAATTAAGTATTAGCTTGCATTGCACAGCTGCATTGCGCAAAAATAATAATAATAAAAAACCAGCGCACGAAATTAATGTCTCGACCAAGCTTCACGAGTATTATCTCCGGGACTCGTGCTTTAACGAAGCCATTGTTGCCTCCTGAGACCAGGCGTGCCCACTGAAAAGCAAGCACTCCGGCTCGCCAAAGAATTAAACATTTGTGGATAACAAAGTTGAGCCGTCGTCTACCAAAGCACAACGCATTTCGGTTTTCTTAAAATTCTGCCTACCTTTATATTATTCGTGGGAGCGGTGGCGCGTTCCTGTAATCCCGCTGCTGGGAAGCGTACTAACCGATGGCTCATGAGCCTACGGTCCCG
>JAUJYS010001623.1:0-16844 GCA_033995665.1 Melogona broelemanni | reverse complement strand
CCCTGAGCTTCCATTAGGGAGTCCAGAGCTTAGGGGTGGATCATGCAGTCTGGCTATTCCAGCTGCCATCCCTCTTCTCTTCCCTTCCCTGTCCCTCGCACATCTCCATAGAGACATGAGGGTGCAGTAATCCTGTAGTGCACTATGCGCTACGGTGATTTAAAAAAAAATTTAAAAAATGTCCAATCGTCTCGCACTTCAGCTACAAACAAATGACAGCAATTTAAAAATGTATCACAAAATATTAGCGAATACAGAGTGCATTACTTAATTTTGTAATATCGCAAATTGCAATGTTCTCGTCCATAAAGGCGGCAGCCAAGAATTTTACCTGCGACTCAGATGACGAGTCTACGGACGGGCGATTTCTGGTCGGCGGATTTTGACCGTGATCGTCCGGACCCGAATTCTTCCGTTTTCGCTTGAAGTAATCGTGGTCGTTGATAGGATTCACCCGACGTAGCTTCCGACACTCTTCCAGCAGGAGCGTGCTGTCTTCGGCGTCTGAACCGGTATTGCTGCTGTGCCTAAAAAAGATTAGGCAATCAATGAGTCATACAACATCAACGTATTGGTAGCCGCTATCTCGTTTTTGAGCCAAATTTTGGTCAAGGTTATTGCCAAATTTGTCGAACAAAGATGCAATGTTTTGATACACTATCAGTAGAATCTGAAATTTGTTCAATTTCATCGCATGGATAATTCGTAAGCTTAATTAAAAAGTTGAAAATGCTCGCAAGAAAACAAAGGTTACGCCTTAGACAAAAAAAAATTATCCACACACCTGTGACGAAAAATTGAACAAATTTGACTAAATCAGTGTTTCCCAAACTTTTAGGCTTCCGGAGACCTTTTTAGAACCAATTTCAATGGCGGAACCCCTTAGAGGCTACCAATTTTATTGGCGGAGCCCCATGTCATACAAGTTCATGACGTTTTAATATTTATTTTATTTTCAGGAGTGGCCGTGAAACCCCTGGGAAATGCCCGTGCACAATTTGATAAAAAGAGGGACTAAACCTTTTCCAACACTAAAGTGAGCGCGCAGTAACCCCAAAAGAAACGAATATTTTTAACCTTCGCTCCTGGAAGTTGGCGAAAGCTCCGTCGGCCGCGTCCTTAAGAAATCCTTCAATATCCTTCAGTGTGTCCGCATCCAGCGGCCGACCCTCGTGCTCCGCCAGGAATTTGAGCACGGAAGCGTGCGTCCGGAAGTAGACTTCCAGCGCCTCCAGCGAGTAGGTCGGCGGGTTGTGGTACTGGATTTTTCGGGGGTAGAATGCGCCCTCTACGTGAAGATATAGGGCGGCCAGCTTGTAGTGGCCTAGAAACACCTAGTTTTGATATTGGCAAAATATAGGGTTAGCACAGAGACGCAAGTTTGCCTCGCGTTATTTCTGAGTTGGTCGTTAATCTTGCAGATGCTCAAGAGATACTAAGCAATATTGTTACTAAAAAATTTAATATATATATTGTACAGGGAACAGGGATTATTGTAACGATGACAATTGTCGAACTAATTCTAAAAATGTAGGGGAGGAGGGGGGAAGGTGTTCATGGACACAAAGTGTGGTGTGGGTTCCAAGATTTATGAATTTTATGAAGTGTTTAGTCAATTTTATGACTTTTTTAATATTTTTTTTTTATTTCATGATCTCTAATTTATTTGCATGACATTGATTTCATAACTTGATACATTTGGACTTGATTATTTTCGATATTGTACGAACCCATATAAAACGTGTCACCCGAAAAATTCGGGAGGTATTGGCCGGGAACCGAACCCGCGATCACGTGCATAGCAGGCGAGAACGCTCAGCACTGCACCACCAAGATCGCCAAAGTTAACCAAAACACGTAACCAGAAAACAAAAGCATTACGAGAAAAGCATGCACAAAAAATGAAAAGAATTAAATTTGGTCAGAATTGGCTTTTAATCCTGATTGATTCTGATTGGATTTTAACTTTTTGGTAGGGGCGGCGATATTCCCCTGACTTTAGCTTTGTGACATCAAACACCACACACATATGAGTCAACCAACCTTGGGAGACCGCTTCTTCTTCTCGGCAGCCTTGCCCAACATGTAGTGATGCAACCACTCCTCGTCGCCTATGTCCTCACATACGCTGGCCAACTTGAAAGACTTCTTGGCCGCGCGCAGCATCTCGCCGCCCTTGCGTCGCAGAAACAGCACGGCCTCTGCGCCCAACTCATACTGCTCGCGCTGCCGCAGCTGCCGGCTGGAATAGGAATGGAGCACGTAGGCCAGCGTGCCCTGCTCGATCAGCAGGGCGGTGGCGGCGGGCTGGAGCTTGAGCGCGCGCTCGAAACAGCGCAAAGCGCCGGACGCCCGTTTGTAGACGGCCGCCTCGTTGCGGAACTCGCACGAGTTGAGTTTCTGTTCCAGTTGGCTGCTGCGGGCCAGCGCCATGCCGGCCCACGAGTCGAAGCGGTCGGGTACCACCGCCACGTCCAGCAGGTAGAATTTGACCTGGTCAACGACAAAAAATGGAATTAACAAATTTGTAAACGTGACAGCGTCGTAATATCGTAAATCGTAATTGAAGAAATTCTAAAACGAGTAAGTTAATTAAAAATGTAACATGAGTTGAAGGGAGACGGTAGACACACACAGACAAATATTAAAAAAAAAAAGAAGATACAAATATAGAAACCAGAAACATGTTTAGTTATAATTTCTAAAATATCTTATCAATTCGCTTGAATATTTTTTTACATATATCTAATTTTATTAGCTAATTTTTAATTTAAATGTTATTCTAATTTACATTTTTGTTATTATTTAATTGATAATTTTTATTAGAATAATTTATTAAAAAATAATTACAATTACAAGGTAATTACAATTCAACATATTCAAAATTTATTAATTTATTAAAAGGTAATTAAAACTCAATCTAGTCAATCACAAGCAGGGGCGAACTGACCCGGTCGGGAGGTCGGGGATTTCCGACTGTGCCCCTTGGAATTTTTACACTGGGCTAATTGAAATGGGGCTCCCTTATCTCCTGACTAGGCCCTTAGCTCTCGATTGGATCCTTTGGCTGCCGACAGGTCCCTTTGGTAGCCAGTCCACCCCTGATCACAAGCATGGTGCGGAGTCCATTTACTCAAAAGAAATGACTTGTTTGATCGCAACACAACACCACAGAAAGTTCCATAACAACCGTCATCCTCCCAACACAAAAAAGAAACACAAAATAGAAATTCTATGAAATAAAATTGAAATATTATTAACAATGACGCCACGATAGATATGAAGAAAGGAAGGAAGGAAATGGCGGCAGGCCCACTGCCTTCCCCAGACCACCAAGGTAGTCCGAGGAGAAAATTAGCCACCCCTTATTATCAAGTGTATTTCACGCGGAAATTAAGTTTCACAGAACGCCACTTCTGATCGTCAGCTATTCGATCATCAGCAAATCACGCACGTTACAAATAGAGTACTCACATACGAACATTTTGGCTATTCGGTTTATGTTCGAATGACCTTCATTCGTTTTCGCATGAGCACGAGGTCGCGCGCGTCATTTGACGACTGACGAGCCAAGCTAATGAAGTTTTTTCTACTAAAACGTAATTTTTACGTTTTTCGGAGCATATGTCCTACCATTTTAGTTGTCTGTTGATGATGATACTGTGGAGATATTTTCTGTGAGAAAAATAAAATTTATAGAAGTCTGCAGGAAACAAGCGCAACAACTGTTTTGATGGTTTTTCCATATTTCGTTCGAATCACGTTGGCATCTGGCAAGTTGCGTCGAATACACTTTTTTGAAACGTTTTAGATGAAGATTTAGTTCAAAATATTTCTTGATAGTGAATGAATTAATGAATATTTTGGCCTAGCTCTGACCTAATCCCACGTATTCCCTCATATTTCCATTACGCTACGGCGCGGCAATCACCCAATTTAAATCTTAATGTAAAAAAATCGTATTAAAAAAATATTATGTTCTTCCAAACTATTTAAATTGGAAAATTATTTAAATTAAAGTGGGGAGGCACGAAGAGATGAATGTCGAATAAACAACAAATAAACTTTTATTTATTTTACTGCTCGATAGAAAGACAATTACATTCATCAGTTACAGTTGTGGTCAAAATACAATTACCTAGTCCGAATAATTAAATAATTAAACCTATCTAGTACCTATTCCGAGCTTTCGAGGGCTACCTCAAGGATTGCCATGATTATTTATTGCCATTGATTGTCATGACCATTATGAGGATTCCCTCGAAAGCTCGGACTATGTTTGACCACAAGTATTTATTAGTTAATGATATTAACTGATGCTACTTGCTTTTCTATCGGGCATTTAAAATAAATGAAAGTTTTTTTGTTAATTAGGAAAATTATATTTACAAAAATACCAACGCCAGGTAAGGAGATCGCTAAAGAAGATTGGTAATTTACCGATTTGCTCTGCTCGAAGTTCTTGAAATAGAAATCGGCCAGCAGGTAGTAGAGCTCGGAGGTGATGGGGTGCCGGGTGATAGGGCCCGCCGCCTCGTCCAGCTGGGGAAAGACCTCCCCGGCACCGCCGGTACTGTCGATGTAGGCGCTCAGCACTTCCACCCGGGCGGAGAGGTCGGCCTCGGCCGGCACCAGCGCCAGGATCCGCTTGTACAGGAACTCCAGTTCGGGGGACACGCTCAGCGCCTTGACGCTGTCGAACTCGGGCATCTCCTTGGGTTTGAAGTACTCGAAGAGCGGCACCGAGCGGCTCCAAGTGAGCGGAACCTAAGCGGGAATGAAAAACATGATCGTGAAGTTCGTCTCAGAGCAAGTAAGGTTCAGCACAAGTTTGGTCAAGATTGATGATGGATTACTCGCGCATCGCTTTGGTACCATGTCTTTGAATTTTAAAAATTATCATGGAAATTAAAAAAATACGCGTATATTAATTTGGAACCACAACTTAGAATTAAAAAAATTACCATGGAAATTTAAAAAATCCAGTTAGAAAGTTTATTGCCTAAGCAACACGAAGGGTACAGAATCAAAGACAGTGATTTTCACTCAGTGAGGGAAATTTTCCCACAAAAAAAAGTATTGGGAAAACAGTTTTACCGTATACCAATTGATTCGAAAACGAATTTTGCGAAACGGAAGCAAAACACAACTATAAGCCAAGGCTAATCCGATCTACCAACCGATATTTGGACGCAAAAAACCCACAAGACTAAAACTAGAATCCGGTTAAACCACAAGCTCGAATATCCCCACAAAAGCTCACCTGCGACACGTTGTGATCCTTCAAGCGCTTGGCCTTGGCCTTACGGTTAGGATGCCCGTACAGACAAAAGAAGCACTGTTCCGCGCTCGCCTCTAAATACTCCTTAAACGGATGCGGGCTATTCCGCGTCGACTTCCGCAGTTCCTCCACCGCCACCTCGGCGTACAACAACAGGAACGCTCCGTCCGACGCCGTACACCATCCCCGCCGCCCCAGATACTCGTGCGCGCTAAACAGCAACATGAGAGAGGAAGGTAGACCGGGTCCGAACTCCTGTTCGCCGAACGGCCCGCCCGGCATCATCATCGACTCCTCCTCGTCCGACGACTCCCGTTCTGTCTGATGGCGCGCGCCGCCGTTGACGGTGGGCGTAGCGCTACGTAGCATCAACGAGCGGATTTTAGCTTCCTCCTGCCCGATGATATGATAGAGGAGGATCCACGGGACCAGGGTACCGATGGGCATCTCCGGGGTGGTATCCGGCGTCTCCATCTGCACCACGATCATGCCGATGAGATTCTGGATCAGGCGTTTGAGTCCGTCGGGTGGTAAGGTGTGCACGGCGGTTCGTTCGGCGTTGACGCAGATGGCCAGCTTGCCGAGGAGTTGGACGATGAGCTGGGTGCAGTCGGCGCTGGAGGTGGTGCGATAGCGCTGCCAGGCCTCGTTGAGGGCCAACTCGCCCCAGTAGAGGGTCTGTTGGTGGACGCCGAGGTGTAAGAGGGAGTCGAGGAGGAGAATAAGCTGGGATTGGCGGTCGGGGACGGCCTGGCTGGCGATCTTGCGGCCGCCGTGATTGCGGTCGTGGAGAGTGGGGGTGAGCAGGTCGGCCACCTGCTGGTACTCGCCAGAATCGTAGAGGCGGTGCATGTCTTCCAGGGATTGGCATTGCTGCAGGGATTCCAGTTGTTTTTGAAGGTGCTCTGTCATGAAAAAAACCACCTAGGGTTAGAATAGAGCCCAAATCTGATTCTAAAAAGGAACAAATCCCCGAAAGTTAAAATTAGGTATCTGAAGATTTTAAACTATTAGGTTTTGT
The DNA here is from genome assembly GCA_033995665.1 of Melogona broelemanni. NCBI lineage: Eukaryota > Metazoa > Arthropoda > Diplopoda > Chordeumatida > Chordeumatidae > Melogona > Melogona broelemanni. Next base: position 10,542 of record JAUJYS010001623.1, on the reverse strand, counting down.
AAGTTTTTTGAAATGATAAAAAATAAAACTTCTAGATCAATTTTAATGAAATTCGGTGAATACGTTATCTTGTCATTCCTAAGTATCTTGTAAGGTTTCCTAATCAATTCAAATATACATGTACAAATGCGAACGTACAAATTCGAAAGTCAAAGTGGACGCCCACGAGATTTTTGTGTTCCACATTAACTGCTCCAGAGCCAAATAATGTTCAAAATCTCAGTTTCAAATTAATTAAAAAGCTTCGATAAGTTCCGTTCCTAGAAATTGACTTATTTTTCCTTTTAATTTCTTTAGGAACTTCAACGGAAACTGATTCCATTTTTCATCAGAGGAAACTGGTACCATTTTTCATCAGAGGAAACCGTGAACTGGAACCTATTCTTTTTCAAAATGAACGAACGTAACACTACAGGCTGTACCTTGCGTGATTTCGTTGTCGCTCTTGCAATTAACCAGACAAAACTTCACCGGCGCCTTGGTCCGCTTCTCCTCATCCACCAACAGCTCCAACCCCTGCTCTAAACAGTCCACCGCGTACTCGGTCTGGCCCTGCAGCATAAGAAACCGAGCCTTGAGCCAAAGGGCGCGCAGTCGAAACTCCAAATGGGCGTCGCCGAAGATATCCGGACGGGTGGTGAGCTGCAGGAGGTAGTCCACGTCCACTCCAAAGTGGCGGCCGGGGAAATCGGAGCCCAGCGATACCAAGGGGCTGGGCACGCGGGCGAACTGGCAGCCACCGTCGGCGGCGCTGGCGGCGGCAGCGGCCGCCAGTTTGGATTGCAGCCATCGGTCCATGCGGAACTCGCAGTTGACCAGGGTCACCAGGCCCTCCAACATGATGTCCTCCAGTTCTAGGTCCTGGCTGAACACCGAAGGGTGGGTGATGTGGTCGCGCATCTTGCCGTACACCTGACGAAAAAGATGATAAAATGATTCAATTATAATTACAATATTTACCCGCAAGCAGCCCCTTTGGGGGGCCAATTCGTATGTCATATGTGTATTGAGTCAAGTATCCTGGAAATGTTCACGTGATTATAAAGAATTGGAAATGTTAAAAAGTTTTTTTTAATTCATACTATAAATGCTTTTAATTCACCAAAAATAAAAACGACCGCTCATAATTTAACTCAGTTTTGCCCCTAAAACTGAGTGCTCGAGGCATGACGGAGATCGCCCCATCATGAATCTTAATTTCCTTTTCACAATTATTTTTATATTGCTCAGTCAAACGCAACGGTCCTTACATTGCGGTCGTCGTAGTGGCTCGAAAGAGTAGATCACCAGCGTCAAAAACCAAAAAATCAATATAAATTATCTATTTTACAAAACGGACAAAAAAATAAATCATACTAATTTAAATGTTTTATATTTTGACAAAATGAATCTAAATTTGAATTCAGGTAGTTACAACCGTTTGGGCCGTTTCTTCTAGTCGGTTAATTGGTCCATCTTCGTTTTTAAAGTGATAACAAACTGAGTTTATGAACGGAGCCCTTTAGTTTTGGTCCAGATAATCTCCTATGGGAGATTATCTGGACCAAAACTAATCTGGCCAAAGTGTTCGGAAATTTTTCATATTATGATATGAAAAATTTCCGAACACTTTGGCCAGACGTTACCATAGCAACACAGACTACCCATCTCCTGCAATATCATTCGCTACAGTGTTTATCAAAAAAAAAAATAATAATTCACCGTACCTCAGAGAAGGTCTCGCAAAGTCCAGCCGGCCAGCGACACCGCCACCTTTCGCCCACCGTCAACAGATACTTGTACATAATATCCAACACGCCCGTGTTCTTCACCACCGACTCCAGAAACTTCACCACTTTCGCTTCGTCCTCCTCCACACTGACGTCACCACCACCACCTCCCACCGCCTCCTCTTTGACCAGCTCCTCCTTCGCTGCCTCGGCGCTGTTACTCGGATCCTCATTACTGGTGGACGCCTCGCCCTCCGACGACTTAGCCGTTGGAACCACCACCGCCACCTCTTCCTCCTCGGGGGCAGCGGGGGCGGTAGGGCTGGACAGAAGACTAGACGGTAGGAACTTCCGTAACAGCTGAGCGAAATCGATCTTCTCGGGCGGCGGTTTCTTCAGCTCCTGCTGGCTCTTAGTGACCGTATCGCGGACGCGGGCTGACCGGCGTTTGGTCGAGGCGTCGATCATCTCGAAAGGGAACATTTTGCGTTTGCGGCCCTTTTTAGGTTCGGCGCTGCCGACCGCTTCCATCGATTGGTTCTCGTCCGGTTGGTTAACGTTACCCGAAATATTGATCGTGGTGTCCGGCGTCTGGATCGAAGTGTCGGCCACCGGTGGGGTCACTTCCGCGGCCGCCTCAACCGGCACGTCCACGTCCATGACGTCCACTTCCGGTGCAGGAGTGTCGGAGGCGTTATCGGCGTCCTCGGTGGTCCGGACGTACTTGGCCACGTTGACCAGACAGCCGAACGACAATCGCGGCTTACTGGACTGGCTGACCACCTCGTAGAGATCGGCCAGGCAGTCGCCCAGGTTGCGCCAGGATTTGTCGGCCAGCGGTTTGACGAAGTTGAGGGTAGGGGCTGGCGGCGGGCGGCACTTTTCCCGTTTCAGTCGGCGCATCTCCAGCGCCTCGTCCACGTGGAGGCGGCCCTCGGCCTCGTCGTAGGCGGACGAGTCGTAGATGCGCGGGTCGCAGTCGTAGAAGAGGTGCATGGTGTCGCGGCGGAGGCCGGGGTGCTCGCGGAAGATCGCGTCGCGGATGGCTAGTCCCTGAAAATAGGCGTAAAGTTGAAACTTAGTGATGATTCGGAAATAAAGAAAAAGTGTCAATTAAAACCATTTAAATCGTACGATCGGTCTAGCTCAGGGTAACAGACTTTTGAGCGGATGGTTCCGGGTTCAATTCCCGGCGCAGGCTCTCGTTTATTCAATCCTGGGGTACTGGTGAAAATGTGCCCCTCACATATTGCCACAGAGGAGTATGAAAATGAACACACACAGTGTATGTGCAACATACTTTTTCAATTATTCCAATAGACATTTCTAAAGGTTTGCAGTATGTTTTAAACAAAATTATTACGTTCGCACTCAAAGATCACGTGATAAAAATCTAATCTACTACCCTCCCATATCGCCTTAAGGGCACAAACGTACGGCATATGCCTCATTCTTGTACCTAGCTAACTTGTGGTTAACTAATGCCAGTCGTTTATTCAATAAAAAAGGAGCTAGGTACTGTTATTCTAGAAATTCCTTTCAATTTTTCCAGAAACTGGAACAGATTCTTTTTCCCAAAGAAAAAACGGAAACTGGAACGTGTTCCTTTTAATAGGAACGAAGCCCACGTTTAATTGATTTAAAAAAATAATACTGAAATTATTCGTTCGCCTACTTTAGTGTAGCACGAGTCCATCTGCAGCGCCTGCGCGATGTAGTACAAGCACCCGCTGTAGTCGTTGAGCACGTACAGCACCGTGACCAGGTTATTCAACGACGGCCAGTGACTTGGACTGCACTTCAGACTCTCGCGGAAAGCCAGACTAGCCAGCGGGTAGTTGATCATCTTGACGGCGATTGAGCCCACGTGATACCACACGGTCACGTCGGTCGAGTCCAGACTAACCGCCTCCAAGTAGAACTCCATGCCCGCCTCGTTATCGCCGCGCTTGCAGGCCAGACTGGCCAGGTTTTTGTAGGCCGAGTATTTGAGCTGAGCGCCCAGGCGGGCGCTGCTGGGTTTGGCGCCGCCGTTTTGTTCGTCGAGGTCCGCATCGCCGTTCAGCGCGCTGGCGCGGAGCAGCTCGAGGAAGGTGGACTCGGCCTCGGCGGTCTTCCCGTCCTTTTGTAGGAGGAGCGCTTCGTTGTAGAGGGCGAAGGCGGCCTCCTCTTGTGCCTCGCGGGTGGTGGTTTCGGTGACGCGGGCTTCCTTGGCGGTGACGCTGACCGACTCCTCGTTGAGGGCTGATATTCGCATCTGTGGAACGAGAAAGAAGGAGATAGGTAAACGTGAGAATGTGTCTAGCAATTACCCTTAATTACGTCTCGTTGATGAAGGAATTCTCAGTTGGAGGTCTCGGTGGTGTAGTGGTGCGCGTTCTCGCCTACTAGTAAGTCCCGTCTAGCTCTGTGGGTCTGGAGCGGCCGTTCCCGGGTTCGATTCCCGGAGCAGGCTCTATTTTTTTCGATCCTGGGATATTGGTGTCAGTCCTCATAGCAGAGACCTCGGCTGAGGTTAAGGAGCGACTAATTCGCCCTGAGCTCCCTGCCCATCTTATGGCAGTTAGCATTCCCTATGCAATCCTGTGCACTTGATACAATACCTCACAACGATGGAAATAAAGGAGTGAAACCCGTGTCAATACGTTGTCAGGTACCCTAAAATTACAAATTACTAGGTCGCCCACGGAAGGGGGGGGGGGGTAAGATCTAAATCTAAATCTAAATCTAAATCTAGTACGGGCCTCTCTCTCGGACAACTAGGTCGGCTGAGATTGAAGCCAACATAACTGACCGTTTGTGCTCTGAGCATATTTTACAATTGTTTGTCCATTCCCTCAGTGACTGTCAATCATTGTTGTGAACATCACAACAGGAAATTCTGTGCATTTTTAACAGGTCTACTTTTTTTTTAAACCGTATTCGTGACGGTCTCGTTTTTTATTTTTGCGGGCCCAAACCCAACTATGGACATAATCAATAGGACCATCTAATGACAAGAGTCTCGGAGAGCTTGATGACAAACATAGTCGTGAGTCGTGAAGCCTTTTATAAGCTGTATGTTGTAGGGTACCGTTTAGCAGAATGCCTAGGATCTGTCACAAATGGCCTAGTCGGCGGTAGGTCTAGACCCCCAATTTCCCAAGCACACTCGGTACCACTTACCATCTTGTACAGCTACCTGGTATCGTATTTACGAACTGAATTTCCAAAATCGCTCATCTCCAAGACTCCATTTGTAAAAAGAGTTTTGATCAACCCTTACGCGGTATTTCCTTAAAAAACACTGCCGAAAGTCCTAGCCGAAACTCCCAAACAAAAATATCAATGGCGGCTCGTTTCGTAATTTCATTCGTCGCCGCTAGGTAGCAGCATCGCTTCCCGCAAAAATTTAAATTTCTACTTTTGCACGAAAACTTTTTTTTTTTCCAAAAATGATTTTATGATTTCTACTTTACGCACATTTGCGTGCAAAACAATCCAAGATCAATGAACAACACGATACGTTTGCAGAAAAAAATGAACCAATTTATTACAGTAATTTCTTTTTGAATTATAGCATCATTTGGAAATTTGAGAATATTTTTTTTTGTAATAGCCAAATTCCTTTTATAAAATAATAACAGGCTACGTACATTCTGTCCATGTATATTTATATTCGGTTTTTACACAGGTTGGTGGTATTCACTGCATCAGAGAGCATAAGTGCCGGCTTCCAGCCCTAAAGCACGGAACACAAAAATCGACTAAAATATAGTCCTTCAAATGCAGCAATAACATCTTAAATAAACATAAAAAGCCCATTGTTCGTTCATATATAATCTCAAAGTGCCTCTCTCCCCTTTTGCACTTGACATTTTTTTAATGCCGCTGATCGTTACTTTTCAAAGTTAAAAATATATCAACCAAGAATAAATTAATTCAAAGAATTTTTTTTTTAAAGCCAGTTTTGCTGATCACACAAATGTGTTTCAAATATATTTGGATTTTTTATTTTGTCTGAATGAGAGAGAACTCGAAAACATTTTATCAAAACCCCCATTTAGTGATAAATCAATGACATGATGCAACCTTGATGCATTTTTCCATTCGTAAGCTAATTTTCAAAAAAATAAATCATATCGACGGTAACTGAAATAAAATATGAAATGAATCTAAAAGAATTGTAGACCTTCTTCAAAGCACCAGCCTTCAATTCAAATAAATAAAATATCTAAATCTGGTTTTGGATTTGCTTTTGTCTAGGCATTCTTCAAGAAGCTGTACACGTTTTGTTCCCGAAAATAAAATTGCGTAAACTTCCATATTTTTGAAAGCAACTTAATCAGTGGCTTGGCCATTCAGTTTTTTGAGAGCACCAACAGTAAATAATAATAGACATTCGGCTGACATAAAATTAAGGATTATGGTTGGATCAGTGTTTATGAGGTTGGCCAAATTTTAATAACCTCGAATGTGGCGTTTCAATTTTACAATAAGGTTGCATCAAATATTAAAAAGAAAACCAAAAATAAATGGGTTGACTTGGTCACGACGGGCAAGGTGGTGGTGTACGGAAGCCGAAAGGAGAACGAAGAGTTGTTCATACTGTTTCGCTGTTGTTGATGGGTTTTGGTGTCTTCGCAACAAATTGAGAAGATACACATATAGTTGTTGTTGATGGAGTTTTGGTGTCTTCGCAACAAATTGAGAAGATACGCATATAGAGACGGTAAAGCTCAAAATAAATGGAACAAAATGAACAGATTCTCTAACATGTAAGAATTACAGAATTTAATATTTAATTGAAAATGAGCTATTCGGCAACCGGGGTTAGAAATCTGAAAAAATAAAATTCAGTTCACACGTTAGAAAATAGAAGTAATGACGAACTCTTGAATAAATAACAAAATGAACGTGCAATAATAATTTTCTATACTGTATAAAAACGTCTACTTAAACATAAAGTGCAAAACATGAGAGAAATTTATGAACAACCCCAAGTCATGCATAAGAAAAATCTACGTCGTTTGTAAACCTACTAGTATAAATCATTGGTAGTAAAAAAAATGCATCACAACATTAAAGGGAATCATAAAAATGAATACACGGTGTAAACAAACAAAAAACTTTCTACAAAAAATATATTTTTTAGAAGTCTCGATTCGAATTGTATTTTAAAATGTAACACAATTAGTGTTTAAAAAACCAGCAAGCAATTGGAATGTCAGTTTCAAACGTTTGCAATTTTAAGACCAATTTTGTAAGTTACGACGTTTGAACGAAGACTTTTAAACTAAAATAGAACGCGCTTTGACAAATTTAATAAATAAAACAAATATATTTATTTTTAAGAATAACAGGATTATATCAAAGATTTCGCTTATTGTGTCGAGAGAACGAACGAGATGGGATGACATTCACTGAGCTCTAAATATTTGGTGACACCGACAAACGCATCAGCCGTGAAACTGCAAGCGCCTCTTTAAATTTATTGTGGTCCTTCAGACACGCTCTCATTTTATTCCGAGTCCCCGCTCACCAAGGTACAAGCCAATTAGTTGGGCAACCCTATTGACGTGACCCGACCATGCCTTCAAAATGACAATCTTCAAGCCGATGTCAAAGTCTAAAAACATACGCGGGACGAAGATGTAACCGGCCAAGCACCAAAAGCGTCAAACATAAAATCGGCCAATCCCCCCCAAACGGTCATCCATGCAAAAGACAAAAGATAGAAACCGTCGTTTATTGCAAGCGGTCATCGATGGAGAAAACCTAACGATTTTGTTAATAACCTTTTTTGCCTATTCCATCAGGGGATTATTGTGCAGGTGACCGATTTCAATGTTACATCTGTCCGTTTACACTCCCTGACCACCAGCGTGCATGACCATTTTGGTGTTTGACAGATTTGGTGCTTGATCTCTTACATCTTCGTCCACCGTCACAGATAAACGGTTTGAAGATTGCCATTTTGAAGCAAAGGTCGTGACCCCTATTGACATGCTGAATGGTAGAAAACCTGCCGACCTTTCAGTAGTTTATAAGCATTTTCCGATTCAATATTTCAAACTGCCCTGTATGAGGCATCGCCATTATTGCATATTATAAATTATAGCTTGAGAGGAATAGCAGGCAAAACTTACTATCCAATAGTTTCTGATGTTCTGTTGGTCTAATTACAGAGGGACCTAAGGGGTTTCCAAATCCGGGTGGAGGAATTTGGGCAGGAGCGGACCACTGTGGGTCTGAAAGATGCAACGACACATATGTACATTCATGTTGCGAAAAAAAATATAAAACGAATAAACGATAATTAAAGAAATAAATATAAAAAATCATGCATTTTAATTTAAAATGAAAGAGTGTGTGTGGCCCGGCCGAGAGACAGGTAAATTGTGGTAGCGGTAGCGAGAGCCATTGTGTACTTACGCCTATAAGAAAATTGGTTGACCATGGGGATCCTATGGCCGTTATAACTGACTGGATGCTGGTCTACTTCGGTCAACTGTTGTAGAGACTTCATCCAGTGGGGTTGACTTTCTGAAAGTACTGGAGACGATATTTCGAACACATTTGAGAAACCTGGTTTAAAAAAAAAAATCCCACCAAAAATCTTGCACACACCCCCGCTAAGAGGTCACGATTTCGAGAGTAAAAAATAAATCATACGCTTTTGGCTGATAATGCAAATTCATCGCGTATTTCTGCAATTTCCAATAGGCAGCCATGCATTTCCGTTAACAATCGAATTTGCACATCATGCTTTATTGGTTTGTGTAGGGGTTATAGTGAAAACTGAAATTCATGTCTCGCTAACATTCCAAGAGCGAAATGAATATTGTCTTTGACTTTTCTCAAATATATTTTCTCTGACCTACCCTGACCAAATTATAAAGTTTCCTTGACTTTCCTCGACTGAATTTCGTCAGGTATTTTCCCCGTCCAAAAGGTTAGCCGATATAAGATGGCGCGTAACGTGATTTAAAGATTAGTAATAAACATAAAATATGAAAGAGCGTTTCGCAGCAAAAATTCACAAAAATAAAATATCAATTTATCCCTGACTTCTACTTTTGAACTATTCTTCCCCAGACTTTCCTCAAACAAAAAATGATTTCCTCCAACCACTGTTGAAGATCATTACAAGGTCATAGGAATCATTGAACCGGCAACGCTTACCTCCACCACCATCTGTGACTCCTCCAGCCGACACGACTGCCGGATCGTGCGCCACCCAGGGAACTTCCGTCGGTGGATTTGGCACGCTCCAACCTGTATTGTACGAAAACACATACATTAAAACTGAACGTAATTACAATTTCATCCTGTATAATATATGCCACATAATATCGTCCTATTTAATATCGGCCCAGTTGGAGAGCACTTGTCCATGGCGTCACCAGGAGTCGGAAACGACTCGACGGATCTTAACAACAACAATATATGCCACGGGCACAGATAAGCCCCTAGACTCGAATCGGTCCCCACGCCGGTGGTACGGAACTTGCCTTTATGCAAACTTGAGGTGGGATGAGAAGTAGATGCTCCAAAGGTGATATTTATGTTCGGTAATAATGCTCTAAAATTATCTTGCCATTCCTTCATGCTGAGCGCATCGTGATTCTGCTGGAAAAACAACAGAAAATAAATATACAAAAAAAAAACAAAAAAAAAATCCGCCATCGGCGGGGAAAATAAGTGCACAAGATAAAACAATTTTTAAAAAGTTGTTTGCAAAAATTGTTCATTTAATAGAACAATTAAAAAAATAATAATAATAACTTAAAAGGAAGCCGGAAATCGAACCCGGGATCGCCGCACAAGTGAATTACCTTTAAATTATTTCCCTGCTCCTTGATGTGATTAGATTTAGATAGATTTGCCAGATACGGGTCGTTGTAGAGAAATGGGGGCCTGTTCATTATAGTTGGTTGCATTTGATGCGGTCCTGGAAAGTGGGAACAAAAACAAAATAACAACCTTTCATTAGTTACTCTTTTACGTCCCCCCATGTTTTTGGAGTTAAATAAAAGCGTGTGGTCACGTGGGCCAACTGTTTGTGAGACCTTCGGGTTATACAAACACTTTAGTTATTTCCAAATTTACTATTAATATTTCCGATCACTTTAGTAAACATTTTTTTTTAATTCTTGATCACTGTAGTGAATAGCACTACATGAGATTCTGTACCCCTCTTGTCGCTATGGAAATATGTGACGGACACATTTTCACCAGTACATCATTACAACAGATTATTATAGACGAGTCGAGCGTAAAATATTTATTTCTCGGATTAAGAAAGGCAAAAAACGGAAACAAATTAAATAATTAGAGTTGGCTAAACTATGATAACGTGCCATTTTCTGTCGCCACACACCAATCGTGTATCGCCAATTAAAATTCTGTCCACAAGTATAACAGTACTGTCTGATTCGAGAACGGAATTTACGATAGCTGTTCGGTGGCATTTAACAATGGAAAGGTCACGCGAAGAGGAACAAGAGCCAGCGCAGCTACTACCAACCAACCGAAATTCGCGTTAGCTATCCGAAACTGGGTGGTTGTCATTTTACACCAGATGGCACACGTACGACGAAAGAGTAGTCATCGCTATACCGGTTCGAGAGTTAAATTGGCCTATGATAAAAACGCCGCGGCATCCTAGCTACACCGCATATGTACATATCGATGGATGGTGAAGCTATTCCGAAGCTTCGTCACGCACGATTCTCTATACAAAATTACGATCATTTTATTTCATTTCTGATCAGGTTTGTAAGGTGGTATTTGCAGCGGCAACGACCCCCTTCCCGCGCATGCGCAGTCCCTTCCTTCCCTCCTTTCCTTT
>JAUJYS010001622.1:0-16846 GCA_033995665.1 Melogona broelemanni | reverse complement strand
TTGTCCTACTTTAACAGGCTCTGTATTTGAGACTCTGTTAGATTGTTCCACTGCCGAAACACTCTTGGGAAATAGGATTAATAATTTAATGCATAATTACGACGTGTTAATTTTTGTAAAATCTAAGCTATTGATTTAAGTAAGGATCTTAAACGTGTACCCGGTTACTGGCCCGAAAAATTGAAGGGGTCTGGCGACGATGACCCATCTAACCCCACCCGCCGCATGCCATCTCCCTTGTTGGTGTTAGTACATTTACATTTATATTACCATTGATAATGCGTCCACAGGTATTAATGTTTGTCCAGCAGATAAAATAGTATCCTTCACCATTAGGTGGGTGAGAAAGATGCAGTAGGTGAGACGACCGAGGACTGCCATCGGATAACAAGATAGGAATCTGGTCACTAATCCTAGAATAAAAAAAAATATATACAGGATGTAGCAGTGAAGTATCAGGTGGGTCACCTAGGGGCGGCAAATGTAGGAGCAGTAAATTTTCATCCCAGCCATGCCCAAAAAAATATACCAGTAACATAATATCTGTGTGGTTGTTGCTCCACATATCGGTAGACACAGTACTATCGATAGTATCTCCCATCTCTTTACAGTGCGGCACCCAATGATAAATTTTTCAAATTTTTCCAATGATCCCTTGTTCAAAATTTTTGATTTTTTTAGAGCATCTGTGAATTATTTGGAAAATTTAGAAAATATTTTTTTCGAAAAAAAAAATTATTCAAAACTGGTAGCGAAGGGGATAAGACCAGTTTTCATTTCTTACCGCCATATCCATTGGCGCAGGCAAATACTATCCAGCCAATAGCCAGACACCACAAAGAGCCCGACATCAATCCATAGATGAGGTTTAGCGCGCTCGGAACCTCTGTTGAACCGTTGATGAATGGAATGTGGATGTATACCATGAGTGATGTGATGCTCATGCAGGACAGCCAACCGATAAGTACAGTAGGCTAATTATGTAAATACAATAGATATTGTTCACAAGTTTTAAACAAATAATACCGATATTACCTAAACAAATGGACACTGAAAGCAAACTTGGGTAGATCAGTGTCCATTAGTTTGTCTAAAGAAATATGCTGGTAAATGATGTTGAAAACGAATTATACGAGGGCTGATTGAAAAGTATTTACATTACCGCAATAACTTTCGAACTGAAAAAACATAACTGCTCAACCAAATAACTTTGATTTTGGCCCACATACATGAGTTAAAGTAGAAAATTATATGAAATTGATATTTTTTAACATTTTCATAGTTTTCTTTATATGTGTGGCTACTTTCACCACATAGTATTTTAATCACCTCCGAGGCCAAAGTTTGACGTCAGCATCCACATATCCAACCACTTTCAACCACTTATGCTGACGTCACGCTTTCCACAATCTAGGAGGCGATCAAAAACACTATGGCAGTGTTTCCCAAACCTTTTGGCTCGCGGAGCCCTTTTTAGAACCAATTTCAATGGCGGAGCCCCATGACATACAAGTCAATAGCGTTTGGATACAAGTTAATGGCGTCCGGTCTGGGAAACGAGGCACTATGGGATGAAAGTAGCAACACCCTTTCATCATTATTGATTGTCGGAGGGAGACGAGGGAGGGAGACATTCAGACGAGTTGCTAAGAATACCGATTTCATGTGGATCCCAGTCCTTTTTACTCTGTTCATGTAATAGCCTAGGCCCATTCCCATTATGTAGGGCGCAGCTCTGATGACTGGATTCCTGTAGGCAATGATAAATCCCTCCATGGATTTACCAAAGCTTGCTATATGACTAGAAGGTAGCAAGAAAACGAAAAACTGTAATTAAAAGATTCAATTTTATCATTTTGGGGAACTATAACAAAATACAACACGTTTAAACAGAATCGCTGTGTACTATAATCAACTGACTTACTCCATTTGAACGGATATGAGATAATGAATGTTTTCTCTAACGTAAATGACTCCCAGTGCTGTCATCGACGCGACATATAGAATTCTCATTGTGGCGAATCCCCATCTTGGTTTCCTGCAAAGATACAGCAAACAAACACCAAGTTAGTTTCTCTTTTCAGTGCTGTTCCGGGACATGTTCCCCATTCGTTTAAACTTAAATTTTTTAATTAAAACTTAAAATTCTCATTGGTGTTCTAAACAGTTTCTGTTTTTAACATTGGGTTGTTGAGGAACATGCCTACATTCGCTAATGTTTTACATGATCTGTCCTAGACGTCGAATGAAGATAATGTTTGTCGACATTTCAATTAACGATAGAATTGTAATTCGCCCGTCTATAAAAAGTAAAAAGGAACAGAGTAGAATCTGTCTAGCCCAGTGGGTAGTGCAAAGGACTGTGGTGCGGGCGGTCCGGAGTTCGATTCCCGGCGCAGGCTCTCGGTTATTCGATTCTGGGCCACTGGGGTACTGGTAAAAATGTGTCCCTCACACTAGGAGTACATGTCTGTATCACCACTGCGATTAAGAATTATATAAAAAAAAATCAAATCTCTTACCTGACAGTCAGCAACAACAATGGAGGGACGATCAAATATATCTGCATATCAACCATGAGGTACCAAAACTGTTCTTGGCACTTAAAATAAAGATAAGATACCACTAGTCTCATTTCGTCATTGACGTCGAATAAGCTTTTGTTTTATTGTATTATTTTATTTTATTTTATACACTGTTGCGTGCTAATTATTACGTTGTTTTGGTGTCCAACTGGCGTAGCTTTCAGGAAGTTGGTGATGTAGAGCAAATCACTCCACCAAAGTTCCTTGCAGTCTTCCCGCACATTCTGAACGTGTGACCAAAATGGTCCTGTCCACATGTACCGCCAAGGTCCGATCACGAAGGCCACTACATAGGCAAATGATGGGGTCAGTCTTAAAATTTGAGCAAAAAGAAAAAACCATTCTGAAAACTGGACAGTGTTGGGTTTAAGTTCCTTTTGAAAAGGAACCAGATTCAGTTCCTCTGTGTAAAAAAGGAACTCGTTCTGGCCTTAGTTCCAATTTCACATATACAGACTGTAGTGCTAAAGCGTTTCTCACCTTAAGTATCTCTTCGCATGCATAGCCAGCACACCTGCCACCGTCAATGTGGTTACCTTTTTACCCTGCAGGAAGAAGTAGACTGCACAAAAACCTCTACACAGAAAAAAAACTCTGTATAAGGATTCTAATTTTACGTCAATCGTACTGTGTGTTGCAAATGAGAGACTTAAAATAACGTGACGCGGGTTCAATTCCCAACCTAAACCTTCTATTTAAAACAGACACAATCGCGTGAAACTCACCCAATAAAAAAGAAGGTTTCTACCGCGAGCCTCGCACTTGCTAATAAAGGTGCGAGAAACCAATTTTTCGAGAAGCGTAACATGTCCATCAGTTCTCCTAAATAAATATCCTAGAGTCAAATTCAACACGAACGTGTGATAGGTACTGTAGGTGATGTTGAAAAATAATACACTATGCATAATCAATGATTAAAATGCCGTGGAAATACCGTAACAATTTTCGAACAGATGGCGTTAAGAGACTTTTCTTAATTTTATGCACGTATTTAAGCTAGTTTGTTACCGTGTGGGTAAAAATGAAGTTCGAAAAAAAATATATATAAACATTTTTTTTCTGTTTCTTAACCCTTCTGAAGAAGAGGCTAAAGAAAAGAAAATAGTACCCTATAGCTTTTTCGCTACCAGAACATTGAGAAATATTTTTCTTTTCAATCTACAAATAAACACAAATGCTGCAAATTATGTAAAAAAAACTTTATTGTCACCCACATTATAACCAATGAGTTGTAGGACGTGCATATATCTTAAAATGTCTTATAACACTATTCCTTCGAAAATTTCTAAGGTATTATCACATTTTTCAATAACATTCATGGTATACGAGTATTTTGTTGGGTCCAATTTACTATAAAAAGAAGGAAAAAAGATGTAGCACTCACGCCACGGTAAATCGAGATGTAGAACCGTTGAGTAGGTGTGGCCGTATATCACCCAGGCTACGCTAAGAAACCGAATTCCTTGAATGAAATTGAAGACGTCGTCGGGTGGTTGGGGTGGGGTTCCAAGTCTATCTAGGGTCCTGAATACCGAAATGTTCAGCAGGAATCGTATTGTAGCTAGAGAAAAGGGGGCATATGGAAGATGATACAAATTTAAATAGGAAATCAAGATTTGTAATATACATATACACTCCTTGACTTGTATCACTTTGCTAAGGTGCTCGCAAAATTATGAAACCATGAAATGAGGTATAAGTTTTGTTTCGAAGCATGTAAATAAGGCAACCTTTCTTGGTGACCTTGCCAAAGTCTTCCTTTGTATGCCTTGCCCACAAATCAAGCAGTGTTCCAAATGTTACAATCACAATTGGGATGATCAAGAGGAAACTAGAAGAAAAATAATTTTGACGTGAACTTGCAGCCGCTTGATCAGCACTAAATATTTTTCTTTTTATAAACTGATTATCTCTAGCTTCAACCCTCTAAGCGTTACGTACGAAGCTGCCTCGTCCAAGCTCGTTTCGTCCACGTAGATACTGGCGATGGTCCGATACCACCGTGTTCTTTCACTTTCATTCATTCCTCCTTTACACACATGCAGCGCAATTTCAGTTACTTTTTTACCTCGTTGAAATGGCCAAGATGTCCATGGGTGGCACATCTCTTTTGTGACACATGGCCTCGTTGACCTCTATACTTGGATGGGCTGATGACGTCAAGGTCAAAAAGAGAGAACAATAAATCAATAATATTCTGATTGTAATGTTGGGTGACGTTTTCTCTGATATACCTTTATCTAAAGATACTCATTCAGAATCCTTAAAATGATCAATTAAATCGAAAATACAAATAAAGTGGCAGTTTAAACTTCACAAAATTAAAAGCAATCACAGAGTTGCATTGACGCAACTACAGCATAAACACGCTGGAATTGTGAATTTAAATTCTAAGTGTTCTTTCCAATTAGAATCGGCCACGAGTGGCTCAGTGGGTATGGGCACAGTCTACTGAGCGGGTGGTTCAGGGTTCGATTACCGGCTTTCTTTCGTTTATTCGAACATGTGGTACTGGAATGTGCCCCTCATATATTGCCATAGCGACACGAGGGACACAATAATATCATGTAGTGCTATTCACTACAATGATCAGGAATAAAAGTAATAATTACAATGTGTTCCCTCAAGCAGCCGAAGAGGGGCTTATGGTGGTGGGTCAAAAAACCAGCCAAGAAAGAAGTTGCTCAATTTTTACAACCATACTGATATGCTTACTGCAACTATACTTTTGTATTTACAATCCCCCCCAGGAGGCGACCTAATAATTCTGCATAACTTAGGCTTGTGGTGCTTTAACCGAACAGACACGGGTCACACCACTTTATCAATTTTTCTTGCCTCGAAAAATTCCGGATGTCTGATTTTTTTTTAACTAAACCCAGCCTGAACACGAAACCCACCATTGAAAACGATCACACTCCTATGTGTGTTTGTGTCAATTGACATTTAGCCGGCACTTACCGAACCTCATTAACTTATTTTTGTCGATATGGTTGCACGTGCTCGGGAAGCAAATTGCGAACTTGAAATAAAACGCTTGTGCGTGGATTGCCTCGGCTGCAGCCTGAAACACCTAGTAATTGAACAAACACAAATATAATAACTGCATTATGGAAACTTATTACCTCTTTATCGTTTCAAATATATCGCGCGCATTTCAAACTGTTGCGATTCTGATTCTGATTCAATTCAGTGCCCTGCAGTCGGACGCTATTTGACCACTTGTGATCATTTGGGAGAGGCTCGAAAAACTTGTCTAGTCGAAAAACTTGTACTGTATACAGTATGGACATAAACGACTACAGCCATGAGCCTAAACACTTTAAAATGCTAAATTTTAAAATACCTCGTGGCCTAAATTTGAAATATCGCAAACAATAATTAATAATATTTTATGCGTGAATCCGACCCCCCCCCTTTAATTTAGCATTCTCGACTATTTGGACTTTTGCCTGTAGTCATTTAAGTTTTTAAGTTAATTATTTTTGAGAGGATCGCCATGACTAAGGATAGCCATGACATGCTAAGCACAGGTACGAATGTAGGACTCAAATAAAGTCGAATTTAAACAATGGTGTGACATATGCGCATTATGCAATTTAAGTAAATCGATTATATCGATTAATTAATACTTGCTTAATGCTTGCTTAATGCTTGCTTAACGACTATGTTGCTGACTATGTCGTCTCGGGGAGTATCGAGGAAAAGATCCCACAAATAAGGTATAATTAATTAATATTAGAATTAACATATGGCAGGCAAGAAAACAGGGGCTCCAGATACAATTATGGCCCATGTCTCATGGATATTACTGGTGGCAAACCTACATGCGTAAATCCTGCCGTTTTCACTTTAATCTGAGCCAGGCAATGCTCGCCCACAAAAGCCACATCCGGGTCACCGGGTCTGGCCCCCGCAGCTCCTGCTGACCCGTTATTGGAAACCACGACGTCGACGCACTCGTTGGAACTTCCGGGCCAGATTATTATTGTTCCTTTCAACATTCCGGCTGGCGGTTTCACCATGGAATCCAACACTTATTTAAAAACCAAAAATAGACCCAAGTGTACGGTTAGCAACGACATCACAATCGTAAAATGTTTGACATAACAATTACAATATATACCCGCAAGCAGCCCCTTTTTAGGAGGGCCAATGGCGGGCGGTGGACATGTTCCCGTCTCTTAACCCATTAAGCGATATTCACGCGACTGACTAGTCCACTTTCCCTGTGTGTGTATTAACACGAGAGATATCCAGGGTTCGATTTGCGAGGGGGTCAGCGTGATTTAACCCCCATTTTCAGTTTCCCCCCGCCCACTTCGAGCTTTTAATGGCGACCCCCCGATCTGTTGAGAACCTCCCCACAAATGACTCAGCGGAACCCCCCACTTATTTTTTTGCAAATCGGACCCTGGAGATATCAGTATATTATTTCACCTTTAATAAATCCCATACTGATTCCAGAGTAATACAATTTCACAAATGCGAATTGGATGAGGTGAGAGATGAGTGGTGAGAGATATGTCTCGCAAAATAAACGTTGCGCTTAAAGGGCTATATGGGTTGACATATGTCAATACTAAGAATAATACGAGATTCATAGGAGCCGTAGTAGTAACAAATTAAAATAAGTATCCTTGACCATTATGGATAAAAACGGCAACTTTCTGGTGGCGCACGATGTTTATTCGGGAACAACCAAAAAACTTTCGATACAAAAGATTGTACGTGGTTACATATTAATCGCGTTACAAATAATATAGTTGATTCCATTGTTGGCATGGTGGTTTTCATTGATTTTATCCCTCAAGATGCCCAGGGAGTTGGCGACACCGATCGGTCGGATCCTCGATTCCACCATGCCAACAATGGAATCAACTATATATTATTTGTAACGCGATTAATATGTAACCACGTACAATTTTTTTGTATCGAAAGTTTTTGGTTGTTCTCGAATAAACATCGTGCGACACCAGAAAGTTGCCGTTTCTATCCATAATGGTCAAGGATTACTTCTTTTAATTTGCATTTATACCCTTCTAATCTCCTTGAAAGGTAATTTTAAGGAGGGGCCAGATTTTCACCAGTGTCTCGAGATCGGCTAAACAAAAGCCCGAACCGGGAATCGAACCCGGGATCGCCGCACATCAGTCGGATGATCTACCAGTGACATTCGACGGTCACATTCAAATCCCGGTAATATTAAAAAATCCCGACAGCCCATATTAAGGTTCCATAGCCACAATTGCTAACATTTTCTATGAATTCAATTTGGTGGAAACGACGTTAGAATTTCCAAGAAACTCTGAAGATTCAGGTACCCGGGCACCTAAATTCAATATGGCCATATTAAATGTCAGCAAAACTCGTACGCAAATTCAAGGACAGTAATTCCCAACTATGTAGATCAGGTAAGGACACGTGCAGAGAAAGGTTAAAACCACTAAAAAAATATTAGGAATCAACATAAATCCAATATCCTCATCGATTTCAAGCAAAATTTAGCAATACCTCTTTATACCTTACACATCTCAAGAGTTATAATAAAAATCACAAACCCAAACCCGAACTTAGCAGTGACCCGTTCCAATAACACCCATTTCATTGATCGGTTGCCATATCGACCCAACGATAGACCCGTCTACTAGTCTAACCAGGAACTCGACTGGGTCACTAAATCAGTGGTTGGATTGTCCCTATTTTTTACACGGGCTGATCGGGGGTTAGGGATGAGGGGCACGGTAACGTCATGCCGAAAGCTGTGCACGGTGTTTCCACTCTCCGGTCATTAATCAAAATTATCGAGTAGGCGTGCGTCGTCAGACAAGAGGATTACCGCAGTCGGGTAGCGAGCTTTATCTCGGTTTTGCAGGCTGCGTTTACATAAGATGAGGCGACGTTTTGTGCGCGATTTTCTTCAACCCTCCACCCCACCCCCTTAACTCAATCCACCCACCCCATTGGTCTTTAAAACGGATGCGAATACACTGGTTTCCAGTGTCAAGGCACGGCGCCAAAAACTAGCACAAATTGTCAAATAGTGTGCACCTGTGTTCGCCGCAATGCGTACGAACGGAACGGAAAAGTTTCGTTCCTAGGAATGCGTTCTTTTTCTGAGGAATTTTGAAACGCCGAGGTTCCTTTTTCTAGGAAGGCACGCCTGGAACGGTAATTGTTCCTTTTTTGCTGGAACTGGAACCGTTGTTCCTTTTACCGGGTGCGTAATATTAAATTAATATTGAATATTTCTTCCTCTTTAAATGTTAATTATTACACCTGTTACCATTGAAATATTTAAAAAAAAATGATGACGTTCGCAATCAAGGCTTACGGGATAAAAGGTCAATTTACAAATGTAATTGATGGAATTGTTGGATGAAAATTTTCATCCGTTCACAAAGTATATTTTTCGATTTTTATTTTTTAATCAAAGGAATGGAAAAGGAAGGGAAAGTTCAAGGTTCCTTTAAGAAAGAAATTAGGAACGTCTAGATGTTTATTTTTTTTAATTTGAAACTCGGTATATTTTTTTCTTAAAAGCAACGAACCAAACACTAGCCATTCCCGTCACCACGAACTAAAGTCATCGCTGCGATTAATCGTTAGATGGAAGCTGAATTCCACCCCCTCCCTTCTCCGTCTCTTTCAGGTTGGTGAGACAGACAGCTATTCAATTGCGATTTATTTTGTGCAGGCGAATCGCGATAAACCCTTCCACCATTCTCGAAACTCGAGTACCAACTTCATTAAAGTTTGGCAAGATGTTCGCTCTAGCTGAACACAATGGGGAGCAGAGACATCCGAAAGAACAAACCCAAATCCCCTCATGTACAGATGTACGCTACAAGAGTGAACAGTTCAAATCGAACACGTGTTCTTTCGTGATGACGAAGATTATGACTAGCAGTTAAGATTGCTCTAAAAAAATCTCCGTGTTGCGTAGTGGTTAGCATGTTATTCGCCTTCTATGCACGCACGATCTCGGGTTCAATTCCCGACCGAAACCTCTGGACAGACTTTCGGACGAGAAAAATTCGTACAAACGACTTCCTTTGGAATGGAAATAAAGCCGTCTGATCCGTGCCTGTACATGGTAAGGTACATGTTCAAGATCCGAACCCAGGTTTCAAATTTGCACTAGAAAAAAATTACAAGGTTACCACCTGGGGGAGGGGTTTTTAGGCATAAAAACGTTAGTAAGCCTCATAAAAAATATGTATTGTGGCAGATATGTGCGGCGGGGACATTTTCTGTCCACATTTAACAGAGTCTGAAATACAGTACAAATGCTGTAAAATAGGGCAACCCCATCTTTTTCCGAGACTGGTCTTTCGACCCCCACCATGCCCCCCCCCCACAAAAAAAGGGGCTGCTAAGTATACCTCCAAATCTCCAAAGAGACACGAGGGTGCAGTATTCCTGTAGTGCACTAGGCGCTACCGTGAATTAAAAAAAAATATATATATATTGAAAATGTAATTTTGAATTAGCTGGGCAGTTTCCCCTTTAAATTCTCGATCTTTTTTCATTTCCGTTAAGCTACGCGCACGTTACCATCCTGAAAAATGTATGTTCATCAATTTACCTTTCCAACGTGTTAAGTGTAAAATCTAGTCCGTCAGACAATTCAGAATCCGTCAGGCAAGAGGATAAAAGTCGGATATAGCCACCCCGCATATGTGCCCCCTGTAATGAGATTGGCTTTATTGAAAGCGCGGCCAAACTCTCACACAGACTGGAAGAGCAGCCTTGCTCACCAGCAGCAGCAGCAACAGCACCTCAAACGCAATAAAAATCAGAGACAAGCGCCCTATCGATTTTTCGACAGCAAGCTAGCTGCAGCTTGGATCTTTCCAAGTTGTCGACTATCCAACAGCAGCTTGTTTTCTTGAAACTATGGAGGCAGCTTGAATTCTTGTTGCTGCGCTAGCGAACTGACCTACTGAATCTTTCGAGTTAGAAACGCAGATATAATGCCTAATTATTTAAATTATACCAGTTACTTGCAGTTGAATTCAAAATAATTAGACAATTTTGGTTTCCTACTTTATTTTTCTGCATGTCTGTTCTTGGTGCAATCTGGTAATAGGGTAATAAAATAAGAATCTGCACCAATTTTAGGTGCTTGAGGACATATCGACCCCGACATTTCGAAGACATTTCGAAGCCCGCGCCGGGAATCGAACACATGGACCGTCGTGCTACATTCTTCAATCTCAAATCCGTAATTTAGATTAGCCTAAGCTTCATACAAAGTATGGATCTTTAACGATTTGTCAATTTCCCAAAGTGAAGTGAAAGTGCAATTGAGTACGAACCGATGGATCAGTGGGTATGGGGACATGCTACGAAGCCAACGGTCACGAGTTCGATTCCCGGCGCAGGCATTCGTTTATTCGTTAACCTGGGGTACTGGCGTCACCCCTGAGCTGCCATTAGGGAGTCCAGAGCTTAGGGGTGGATCCTGCAGTCCGGCTATTCCAGCTGCATCCCTCTTCCCTTCCCTTCCCCTCACATATCTCCATAGAGACACGAGGGTGTAGTATTCCTGTAGTGCACTAGGCGCTACGGTGAATTATTAAAAAAAAATATATATATTGTAACCCTTGTAGAAAACGTAAGAGAGTGAAAAAATGCTTGAAAACGACACAAACTTTAAAAACTACACAAACTTAATAAATATATTGTAACCCTTGTAGAAAACATAAGAAAGTGAAAAAATGCTTGAAAACGCATCCAGTATTGACGCATTTACGTATTGTAATCTATATTTTTTGTCGTGAGAGCCTCAAGAATGAAGTGAATTCGTTGAGCTGCGTTAGGAATAGGTTCTTCGGTGCTCATGGAAACTTCTTCATAACTGAAGACGGGGCCGCCACATGCGGTTACCTGATTCTTATTTTGTCTACCATGTTGTTCAGACCGTGCACCATGTTCAGAATCTTAACAATTTAAGACTGTTTTTTGTTTTTTTCTTTTTCAACGGGATACGCAGTGCGAAAAGTGTGTCCAAAAATCGGACACGACTCTCTCTCCTCAAACCCCAGGGATCCCTCTCCTATTCAGCGGTTGGACGTTCGGATAACCGAGAAATCCGAACTATATATCGAACACCCGTGTTCCGAGAGTGCCCTGCGACACCTTTTAGTCGAGTGTATTCCTCGGGGAGTGGGGGTATATTTGGGGGGGGGGAGAGTCTCCTCCCTCCCACACACACTCTTTCCTCATCTCGAGGTTCTTTTATTTAGGCAGAACCCGAGCTTTCCCACCAACGCGTGAATTTCTCTCTCTTGCTCGCGCTTGGAGTAGTGTACTACGACGGCGCACACACACACGCACACTGGTACCGAATTATGTGATTTCAATTTAACCAACCCGGTCGCGATTATTCGATTTCGCCTTTTGTTGGTTGTCGCTCCTAAACAGTGACGCAATTTAAGAAATCGGATTACGGCGGGTGCGCGGGATTCGCTCGGCGCATGCGCCGTCGACGAGCCTCGGTCCCACTCGGTGATTATTTGCTAGGACGATCTTTGGCGGTGTTCACCATGAGTTTGATGTTTTTCGGTTTTTTTCATTTTATTTGCGCGAATTTTGGTTTGTGGTTGAGTTTGGCTAATCGTGCCAGCTAGCTGCGAAAACGGGTTTAAATTCGTAATGGGGTCAGTCCGAGTAACCGTCGAGGGGCTCGAAGAATCTTCTGTCTCCACCACCCATGTCTGCATCAACATTATCCGGCGCCGAGGGGGGACCATCCTCCTCCTAAGAACCGAAGTCCTCCTCCAAGAAGAAGTGGCGAACCCAATTGTAGAAACGATTTTGGAGAAGCCTAACTAAAATTGATTTTTATCTGATAATTTCGTTTATTCTGCTATTCTTAACGAAAGTTTTGCTAAGAATCGAGTTAGGATTCTGGTCTTAGGAGGATGCACGTGCGATGTTTTGGATTTAACGCGAACCGAGACTGTATTCATTGCTGCGGATCCTCGCTGCGGGGGGAATGGCAGAGCCCGAGTGTTCTGTCGCCGCCGACGCTTGGCTCGCTAAATGCAAATAAACAAATCCGACTCTCAAAAGTTATTTTTCTAGTCGTTTTCAAACTGTCATCTTTTCCCCCCTCATCATCCATCCCTCCCTTCCATGTTGTCGAGCACCGGGTCCCGCCGAGGCGTCAATGGCCTGGAGAAGTGTCTTCATATCATGATACCAGGCTTGTCCCCCTTCAACCACCTGCAAGAGTGGTTCGTATCATCAAGAAAACATTGTCTCTCCTTTTGTACAGAGCACGTGGTGTCACCACTTGTCTGACCCACTCTGATGAGGTTTAAAATTAGTTAGAAATTCTAGCTGAACAATTTTGTATTTAGTTGCCGAAGCGCTAGATCTCATGTTTGAGACCCGGGTGCGTTAGGATTATACTTGACCGCGTTAATTACGTTGTGTCAATAAAAGGAAGTTCTGCCTGCTCGTGGGAACAGGATTTAACCTAACAGTCGGGTGCATAGAAAAGCCAATAATTCTATACCGATAATCAAAATAATATCGATAGTTTCGTTAATACCGTTCATTCCTAATGACGCCCATAGACGCTGCTGTGCATGACTGGTACAGTGCTCAAGATGGCGGAAACTCAATTCTATTATATAGAATTAGATATGATTTTCAAAATTATTTGTTGGTGTTTCTTTTTGTCGTTATTGGTCATTTTTATACCATTTTTTAAAGGTTATTTGTTTTTTCCCTCTTTCTAAACTGGTTAGAGCGTTCGTCTCCGGCTGAAAGCGGACATGACGTACCATACAGATGCGACAAGTCGCTCTCAGGGGATACAAAAGTTGCACCATGAACGTGACAAATAAATGCCTCATCCTGGCGAACCACCCCTAGCTTTTGTTTCTGTTCGCTCTTAACGTTGTTTGTCTGGCTATAAACCGATAAGCGTTGGCTGAATAGGGATCGTGATTTTCGTTCCATTTGTTTCCTGATAGCATTTTGGGGGATGGGTAAAAAGCATCTTGTCAAATCGAAGATTAGAAAACCTACCACATACATTGCATGGACTTGTCCTGGGAATGTAAACATTAGTCTTAAAGTCTTTACTAGAAGCCTTCATCGGTTTGGTGGTCAATATTTTGCCTGGGCAATTTTATTTTCAAAAACAAATTTCATGCCGCAATCACATGCGCAATTCGCCATAAGGCACCGACCGAGCTTCACCCAGATCGTGCGCGCCTTTGCACGTTTTGTCTGTATTTTTTTTCTTTCTCATTCCACTCTACCATGCAATAGATGTTTGTTGCTGCTGGTGTACTCTGTAGGGCATGAGGAGTTTATAGAGAAAATTCGCCAACGTCGGTGCAAAGACTGCGAAACGAAACCCCTCAAGTGGCATCGACGTCAGAAAACAAATTGGAAAACGCGCCATCCGCCATATTGTATGGCCCCGGTCTCTCTCTCTCTACGTGTGTGCCCGTAACGGGGGCAGCCCCCGGGGGGAATCTGAACATCAGGAAAATCGGAGAAGAAAAAAAAGGCTAGGCCTTTTCTGCTTTCTATGCACGTGGCATGACAAATACCAGTGTGTGTGTGTGTGTGTGTGTGTGTATCTCCTAACATGACAAACGTCAGTCGGATATATTCCACCGTCGTCGGCGACTGCCGTCACTGTGCCGGGGATTTAAATTTTCCTGATTAAAAAAACAAAATCGGAAATTACATTTTTTTTCTCCCTCTACCAGCGCGGTCTGGCGTCGACCAATTCCTTTTTGAAATGAGGAGGGTTGGTGGTGGAGTGTATTTTGTAATGCTTCTGAAACCCTGCGACTGTTAATGCGACATCGAAAGCGAGATTGGTGTCTTGACTCTCCGTTAGGTGCGCATCGATAAATTATTTTGCGTTAAAATGTTCTGGTCATTATTTTTCTGTTCGTAGTCAGGCCGAGCGAATATCAAAGATGACCGCCAAACCACAAAACTTGACTACAGCGCCCCCTGCAATGTTTTTTTTTTAAGTGCTAAGGCTAACTAACTAATTCGTCTCAAAGTTACCCAAGACCACGGGGGCGACTTGGTAATTATGCCTAGACGAGGCGTATGACCTAGTTATGGATCTTTAACGTGTACCTGACAACGTACCTGTACGGGTACCGAGACTTTACTTCCATACAGGGGTGTGTCTATTTTTACTCCCACGAAAAATTTCGGAAGCCTCTGTCGGGAATTGAACCCGCGTTTCTGGCATTGTAAACGGACACGTTAGCCACTCACCACACGGTACATCTCCCAACAATGCTTGAACACGCGTCGTTCACCTTTTCTCTTCAGCAATTCCAGATTTAAATGTAGAAGAAAAGCATGTTTGGGTTGACGATATAACTAACTTTTAAACGAATGACTTCCAGCAAATAGAGTTTTTCGTTCTTCTAAGTTGTGTGGCCTCAGGAGTCTGCGACGGAATCCCGGTGCGGGATGCGTTGGCTGTTAGGCCGATGGAATTGGTGTTTTCGGACCCAATGTTGCCGGCGACAACGAATACCAAATGAAGGAAACGAGATGATAGTGATCTCTTTTTCTCCCCATCAGGAGAGCGAGCGCGCTAGGCGACGAAAAACGCCAGATAAGGAAACGCGAGAAATCGTTCGGAACCGAGGGGGGTCGAGGGGTTTTGGTTCGGTTAGTAAACGTGTGAGCTTGTTTTTGTGTGATTCCGAATTACTAACCATCCCATCCACCCACTACCCCTTCGCCATCACATTTACCCACAACCCCACCTCATACAATCACTGCGTGAAATCGGCTGCTATGGCTCCTAGACGTCCGGTCTTTCTTTCAAATTATAAATTGTGATTTTCACACTTGCTGCTTTAATCGCGGCTGTGTGCACCTTTCTGGTTGGAGCGAGGGTACATCCTGGGCTTTTGGCCAGGACACGAAGTTTCGAAATTAAATGAAAAGTTGTCACACTGCATGTAGAAATGAATGTAGGATGCCATGATTGAGTTTTCATCGAATTATCAAAATTAAATGTAAATGGCGTAACAACAATGTTATTGTTGTTACGCAAAGGTCTAGCTATATCAGCGCTAGAACACTGAGAAACTGAATAGTGAACTTCTGAAATTATTATTTTTTATTTACTGTAATATTAAAAAAAAAAAAGAAACAAGAAAATCAGTTTGTCGAATATATTTCAATTGTGTAAAATAGAAAATTAATCGAAGTGTCATTAGCGAATGAAAGTGAGGGTCTTGTAGGGGAAACCACTGTGCTGATGGGTTTAAACAGACTTGCCAATTCAGAAATGAAAAAAATGTATATAAAATAACCCCCTGGGTGGACGTTCTGGAAAAACTTGAAATTTTGTTGATCAGTACACACGTCCATCGTCCGAAATTGATCGTGGTTCATGGAAGGCGTTTAGATTAATGTCTGCCCGGGGCGAACATTCGTGTGCCAATCCTCGTACGGTGGGTGTATATGTCGACGGGGGGTGGCGAAGGGCGCCGTCTAGCGGTCGTTCACGCGTGTGCGTTCGTGTATGTGTGTGTGTGTGTGGAGAGAGATGGCGCCTACGGATTCGTCTCGCGATAACTGCGGCGTTGACAGGTCCGTTGCCGACTGCGACTATCTCGCTGCTTGCCCTCCTCCCTCGCTCATCAGCGGAGATGGGCGCAGCATGGGGACGTGTTTGGCTATGTGCGTGTGACACCACTGACATGAATCGCATCATTCAAATGATGGAGGTTCGCACGATGATGTGACAAGAGTGCGTACGTAGCTGCATATTATTTGTCCCCATTAACGACTTGGCCAGTTACACTTGTATTTCTTTTAAATGTTTTGGTGAAAAAAATAGCTCATTTCTAAACTGTGTACACACGGACAAAATTATTAACCATTTGAAAAATTGGATAGTTGTTTTTTTGGTTTTTTTGGTATTTCTTTCCCATACATTTATACATCTCAAAAAGTGAGCATCTCGGTATTTATGTGTCATTTTTCCCCTTTCATAAATCTGACAACACATCCAATATTTTCAAATCATCGTATCTTCCGCTGGCAAATCTATTTTATTTTTTTTGTTAAAAATGCGCCAGAGTATTATAAGTTGACATCTTAAGATTGTCAAATAATCTTGAAAAGTGACAAAATTAAGTTGTTACAATTTAAGAGTGTTTATAAACGTACGAACCGATGGCTCAGTGGGTATGGGGACATGCTACGAAGCCAACGGTCCCGGGTTCGATTCCCGGCGCAGG
>JAUJYS010001621.1:0-16849 GCA_033995665.1 Melogona broelemanni | reverse complement strand
TTTTTGCAATTCACGTGCTGCTGCAATTTGCGCGCTTCAGCTGCATTCGCCGCGATTATTCGCCTAGTGAAATACTGAAATACTGGCTTAAGCATACAGTAGATCGCCTACGCTTTTTGAAATGTCAAGGCATATACGACCAAAGCTCTCTCATATGGAGCTTCAATTTTGAAGACATGCCGAAGGTAACCAAAATATATTTGCTCTGATGGAAAGCTCTTGTTTGTTCAAGCGTAGGATGGAAAATTGTTATTATGATAATGTACATGCTTTTTTCTTGACGACTTAAATATTTGATAGCCTGCGGTTTCTACATTATTTTGTCAATAAAATGCAACAGGTAAACAGAAGGAACCTTAAATGTAAACTCGAAAATTGGGAAGCAAATAATTGGATTCTAGTGGTGCACTGTCAAGACATTAACTTGGACAATGTCATTAACTGTACTGTCAGACAGCAACTTGGGCAACACATTAGGTTTGGTAGAAAACTGTCCTGACAGAAATTTGAGCAATAATACCGTTAGGTAGAGATTTTATTCAGAGAGATATTCAGAGGAAAACTTGAGCAATTTAGGACATGAACCTGGTACAGTACTGACAAACAGAAACTTGGGCAATGCCATGAGACAGAAACTTAGGCAATACCACTAGATAAAAAACTGTATTGTCAGACGGACAATTGGGTAAGTACACCATTAGGTAGAAACTGTACTGTGACTTGTACTGTATTTAAACTATTATGTAGGACTGTACAGAAACTTGGCCAACATCAATAGGTAGGAAACTGTACTGGAAGGCAGAAACTTGGGCAATACCATTATGTAGAGAGCTATACTGTCAGACAGAAACTTGGGCAATAACATTAGGTAGACAACTACTGAACTAGAATAATGCACGATAAGAAAACAGATTACGTCGTTTCCTGTCCTGTTTTCGCTAACAGCAGGCTGAAGCATAAACACGGGTGGCGCACGTGTTCCTAAGAGCCTGTTATTTAAAAGAGGATAAAAGGCCGTGTCGGGAGGAGGCGGGGATAACAAACAATTGGCAAATGTGCCTACTACCTACAACGCGCGTAAGAATAAAAATAGAATTTCTCTACCATTTTAGTTCCACGTACGGCCGGCGGCTCTATTCATAAAGGGGGCTTATCCATGTGTGCTTTAGCGACCCGACAAGCAAAGGAGATCTAAATGTCTATAAAGTGTATCTGTTGTTTGCGTATTGAAATGTGTTTGCCGAACCAAGTGCTTAGTACCGTCATTTTTATTTAGCAAAGAGGCTTCATTACATGAATAATGTGTTTAGTGTTCTACAAAGTGGCATTGCCTCGTTTTGGTTTCATTCATTAATCATATAGGCCCGTATCAACATTTATTTTCCCTGAAATAAATTGCTGAGTACTAAAATTCGACATTGGTATTTGTTTTGTAAATTAAAATGTTCTTAGGAGCCGTGTGGTTAAATTTGTTTTGTAATTGAGGAACTGGTGATATCACGGTTCTAAATGCACTTCCTGAAGAAGATTACCATAATAAAATTGGAAATTTTGTTAACAGCGCATGCAATATGCAATCGAAATGCGATTTGCATATCGTGGATCCAGTACAGAGCTGAATCCGGAATTAAATAAAAAATTACACGCACAGTAAAACAAAAATTCAATTCAACCGCCGATGTTGGAATGTACAATAATCAACGGTCACACGCAGACCCCACGATTTCATTGATTTTGTTATACTGTCACGCAGCGTGATACGATACACTGCAAAACTGTACATTCTCATTTTCAGACGTTTCTCGGTCTTAAAAAAGGAACAGATATTTTCGAGATATCGGAATTGTCTTAAAAACAGAATTTTACTATGACTGTATAAGGTTCGAACTCTAACCTCCTGCAGTGATATCCACTACAGTGAATCTGAACAAAAAAAAAATATCATGTGTTAATAGTTGATTTGCCATAAAACTGCAATGAACAAACCGATTCTCTAGGGGGGCACCAGCAACTGTCAGGCACAGAGGCCACAATAAATAGGGTATTTAAAATGAAAAAAAAAGATCAGATAAATAAGAAGGGTTACCCGGAAGCAAAATTAAAAAAAAAAAATCTCGCAAACATTAACCAGCGTGTGCTTCCTTTATGATCAAATCGGAGGGTTGCGGAGAAAATCGCTTATTTTTCTCCTAGCGCTGTAACCGATGTTTGTCACGCTCAATTCATTCATGGTCAAAGGATGCAATTTACGTTTCTGATTTCTTCAACAAGTTTAGGAGCATGATCAGCATGACAAATCAATTTATTTATTTATTTTTATCTTCTTACCTGGTTTTCGGAGTTGAGCAGCTTGAGTTGGTCGTTGATTAGCGAGTACTTGGCCGACTCTTCCTTGCGCAGCGCTCGCTCCTTCTTCAGCTCCGGACTCCAGAAGGTCTTGATGCTGTGCATGCTGGAGCCCAGCTTCTGGTTGGTCACCTCCAGCTCCTTCTTCAAGCTACCGTACTCCTTCTGCAGCTCCGTCAGCTGGGTCTGCAGCTCGAAGATATAGGCCTCGCGATCGCGTTCCCGCTCTCGTTCCCGCCCGCCGCTGCCCACCCCGCCCGACATCATGGACGACGGATGCTGCTGCTGCTGCGACTGGGAACCCATCATCAGACCCCGACCGGACGGATCCGGATTGTTAATGGGCGACTGGCGGGACGACGCCCGTGGGTCACGCGGGTTATTATACGGATCGTCGTCGTACAGCATGGCGTCGCTACGGTGCCGGTCCATCGAACGGACGTCCTGTCCGGCACGCTGCTGCTGGTGGTGATCCAGCAGGGAGCGGTCAAGCGAGCGGTCACGCGGGTCGCGGATGGGCACGAACTCGCGTTCGGGGTCACGCTCCAGGGAGTGGTAACTACGCAGGGTGGCTCGACCCACCGACCGGCTGCGGTGGTGTCCGGTCGGTCCGGCCCGGCCGTCCATGACCGGACTGCCCATGTCGTCGTAGTAGCCGCCGCCCCCGGCCACCGTGAACGCGCTGCTGCTCAAGGAGTGCGGGACGTGACTGTCGGGTGGCAGGGTGAGCGGGGAACTGTTGCTGGAGCGGGTGCCGCCTGGTCGGTGCCGGTGCGGGTCACCGGCGCCGCCGCGGCGGCCACTCTGCGTGGGCGACAGCGTCCGCGACATGGGTTGCTGCTGGTGCGAGTGGGAGTGGGCGTGGTTGACAGGGCTGCCGCGCGAGGACAGCGCCCCCTGCGGGTGCCCACCGCCGCCCCCACCGCCCATGGACGACGAGTAGCCCTTGCTGGGAGAACCCATGGGGATGTCGCGGCGCGGTGGCTTGGGCGAGCGCTGGTTTTGAGCGCTACCGCCGCCGCCTCCGCCCCCGCCGCCGCCCCCCGGGCCGTACATGTCCCGCGACATGGATGAGGGATGCGTGGTGGCGTTTGTGATTTATCCCCCTCGTCACAGACCTCTCCTACTCACAGCACGCGGATTTTACGTTCGCGAAAAAACGAGGCGTTCGGTGTATGGTACACGAACGCGAACAGACTGTTTTGGTGTGGAACGAACGCGAACAAATCCGTCACTGGTACACTCGCATCACGGCATAGCGCGCTCGCTGGATCTCGCTCACGTTCAACGGGATGTCTCTGGTTTTAAACGGGCGTGTCTCAAGTCGATTTGCCGGGCTCGCGCTCAGAGCCGATCCCACTCCGCTTACCGACCCGCCACAACCGTACTCGGCACGCGTTGCTCACCGCTCGGGAGCGCTCCTCATCAGCGGGCCGCGCGTGCCAATGCCTCCGGCCGTTGACTGAACGGGCGGCGGCGCTCCGCAGCGCTCTCCGTCGGCACCATTTTGCACTGGCTGTGTCGACCTTTTGATGGCGGTTCATACACTAGTGTAGATGTCTGCGCGCTATTTTACTACACAGGGACCCGATATAGAAATGTGTAGAATGGAGACGTACCGTACGAATCAATTTCCTCCGGTTCGAGTTGCTTTTCCGTTACTCCATCGACGAAGCACACGATTGTTTTGTTTTCTAGTTCCGCCTTTCGGAAAATAAAACACGAGGAAAGGTCACAAACCCTTCGCAAGATATTTCATCTAAATATTTTTGGGGGATCGTAGATGGTGGGGGAGGGTGGAGGTAATCCTTGTAATTGACGCAAAGATGCTCCAATGAAACTGAAGATGTTTCGGCTTCGCACCGGCTACGCGCACATCATTGTGTTGGTCCAATATTTGGCGGCCCTCGCGAAGAAAATATTGGGAGGCGATTTCTTTTTTGCAAGATCACCCAGTTTGTGGTCCTGCTTTTTTGCGTTTCGCGTGTGTGAAATGGGCACTTTCACCCTCGCGCGGCTCCCGCCAGACTCGTTCTCCGCTGAGCTTTCTCTCTCACTCCTCTGCTCTCCCTCACAAGGCGAGAGAAAATCCTAGTCGTGTGCACACTGGTGGGGGGAAATAAACTGACTGGTGCTCGCACGGTTACCAGATGCCCGCTTCCAAATTTCCCCCTCTCATGTCGTAAATATTCCGGTGCTCTCCTTGCTGAGCTATTTTCCTTTAAAAAATTCCAAACTGCAACTAAAATTTGCTAATTTTTACACATTTGTTATTTTTCGCTCTTAATAAGGACAAATCAACAAAACCCTTACGTAGCCTTTAATTTCCTACTTTGGTGGGGATGGTGGGGAATTTTTTGTGGGCATGCTACAAACGCGATAGCGCTGTATTTTCTTGCACGGGGATTTTTTATGAGCAATGGAATTCGACAAGATCAATTAAAAGAGTGCTTGAATGCGCTTGATTAATGTCAATGTTAATGTTCAGCCAATTTGAAATGAAATACGGTAGATCAACATTTATTTCCTGATCACAAGCAAATATCAAAATCATAATTCATTCTTTATTTCAATAGATTCTTGATTATCAGACTCATAGTCTGAAGGCTAATTCATCACTTTCTCTTTCCAGATATTCCTAAATTTTTGCATTGAAAGAAAAATAATAGTAGTGATATTTTATTTTTTATTTTTTGAAATGCGAATTGTCTTGTTTATTTTTATTGCAATGAAATAAACCTTTTTGCTCGTACGCTGCGATAAACATGAGAAAACCTACGGAATTTCAATAAAATTAGTTAAATTATTTTGTCTTTTTTTTTTTTTAATTACCGTAGTGTCTAGTGCACTACAGGATTACTGCACCCTCGTGTCTATGGAGATATGTGAGGGCAGGGAAAGGAAAGGATGGGGAATGGCAGCTGGAATAGCCAGGCTGCAGGATCCACCCCTAAGCTCTGGATTACCTAATGGAATCTCAGGGGTGACGCCAGTACCCCAGGCTAACGAATAAACGAAAGCCTGCGCCGGGAATCGATGCCATGTTGATTTGATGAAATGTTGCCATACCCACTGAGCCATCGGTACGTATAAATTTAAATCAGAGCGATTAATAACCTCGCATATTTACGAATCTTTGTCTAAAAAAAATATTTTGGATGAAGAAGATAAACTAGAACAAAACGCAAACGCAGATGTTGGGCGATATTTTAAAATCGACGCAGAATCAAAATAAATATAAATTAGTTAAATGATCAACAGTATGTACGCGTATGAAGAGAAATAATAAAAAATAAAATTGAGACGTATGTTTATTTATGGTGGTTTCATGCATACTGTGGATTTTAGCTGAGATGAACATTTTACCGTGAAAGGTCTACGTCAAATTTGTCTTTGCAAATTATTTTATTTAAATGACACTGCGTGAACAGGGTACTGTTAGTGTTTCGGCACGTTGATTTTGGTGCTGCCCTCTACTGTCAGGAAATTACGACTAGAGCTTATCTAATAAAACCATAGATCCCCATAGACTGTTACAATTTGTTTGTCAACACATGAATTTGTTTTTCATTCGTACGTTCTATACAGCAAGTTCAAATAGGTTCAACTTTACATTTCATTTTTCAAAAAATAATTTGCAGATGAGAAAAGTCACACGCAGTCAAAATGTTCAAAATCGATGTTTTGAATTTAACGTTGCATATGAACGTGCATTTTTTTGTTTCAAGAGATTTTTTTTTGGAAGCAGAATAGTTGAAGAGACGATTTGCAAGGATATTTCGACGTATCCAAGCAGATTAAAATGTTCATCTCCGATAAAATCCAAACTTACGTGTGCGTAGAGACAAATAAAATAATTTGCCGAACTGATACGATGAACGAGATTGTGTGTATGCACAAAATGTTAAATTCGCGTTGCAGTTGTTGAAAACGCGTTAGTTACACATTTACGCGGCATTACGTACATTACGCGTAACAAACATTACGCGTTAGTCATATGTTCTAAAATCCAGAGCACGGTTAGTTGTCGCCACAGAATTGTAAATGTAAAATAAACACCATTAGACTAGTTTACGGCTCTGTCTTTTATCTGCGATGGTTTTTCGACAACTATTGGACACAGTCCATGTTGGACAAAATCCAGACCAATTGGAAGCGTGATATGAAACTTCAGAAGCAATAATAAAGTAGTTCTATTGCGTAATGATTTTCTATGAAGCGTGGTTAGTTGTCGTCACGGAATGGTAAGTGTAAAGTAAACACCATTAGACCGCGGCTCTACCAATCATTTTACATTTACCATTTCGTGGTCATTCTACATTTTAGAACCTATGACATCGTGTTTTCACCAACTACAACACGAATTTAACGTTTTGTGCATAGACACAATCTCGTTCATCGTTTTCTCGTCTCAGTTCGGTGAATTATTTTACTAGTGCGCGCTTTTGTGTCATTTACGGTTCTACGGATACGTAAGTTTATAGTTGAAGAGAAAATACAAAAAAATTGAAAATCTCGATTAATCTTAAAGGGCGAAGCAATCCTATCAGTAATCATTCGCACTTTTTTTCCGGATAAAATGTCAATTTCACAGATGGGAGTGAATATCGCATTATATTATTACCAGCAGGGGAGGACTGGCTACCTAAGGGCCCGCGCGGGAACTTACTCCAAGGGGTCCTGGCGTTCCCTGGCT
Organism: Melogona broelemanni; assembly: GCA_033995665.1. Lineage (NCBI taxonomy): Eukaryota > Metazoa > Arthropoda > Diplopoda > Chordeumatida > Chordeumatidae > Melogona > Melogona broelemanni. The sequence goes on along the minus strand of JAUJYS010001621.1, from coordinate 9,807 downwards.
TTCAAAGGCCAAAATCTAAATTTTTGGTGGGGGGCCCAGTCGGGTATGTTTTTTTGGAGGGGGTCCGGGCGGAAATCTCCGCCCTCCCGCAATGACCATTATGTCCCTGATTATCAGTTCTGATTAGTGCGCATACGTCACACGTGTTCCTAGCAGTTCTGCGGACAGTGCTAGAATCTCCATCGAGAAAGAACAAAATGTTCAATGATTGTGCTTTGATCGAATAATATCTTATCTCGGCGCGTGGCCCGGGGGCCCCCTCTAAACATAAATACGCCACAATTGATTACAAAAGTGATTCGTTATCACCACACATGAATTTGTTTCATCGTACACGGCTACTGACATGCGCTTTCATTGTCTTTATCGATGTTTGTCCATTCGGTTGTCATTTATTATCTGTTATTAAAATGGCGATCGACACATTAATTAAACGCGCTGAACAGTTACAGCGTTCTCGATTTTCGTAGTTGTTATGGCGATTGGAATTGCCCTCCAGCTCTGCGACCGATTTCTTGTTTGATGCTGGTTCATCGTTTTTTTTTTCTTTAAATTTGTTTGGAAAAAAGTGGATATTTTTTCTAGTTGGATCTATTTGCCTGCTTTTTTGTCAACATCGACAGTTTGCAATGTACGGAGACGAAATTACATATGAAGCCAGACGTAAGTGAAATCAAACTCTGAATACCAAATACATGTATGTACAATGTCAAGTACTATAGTCAAATGCGTTAGAGGCCACTATAAAATGTCTGCCGCATATGTTAACAATAACGATATTGGTTAATTTGGGATAACGATATTGGTTGATTTGGGATAACGATATTGGTTGATTTGGGATAACGATATTGGTTAATTTGGTATAACGATATTGGTTAATTTGGGATAACTGACAGTTAAACAATTAAACTCTCTCTACGGTAAAAATTTATTTAGTTTATGCCAGCTAATGCCAGCTAATTTCCAATGAAATTGCAGACAATTTAAACCTAGTTTTATATTTGTGATTTCACTTGAGTTTAACTTAAATCACTCACGTAGAAGAAAATTATTTTAAACGATAACCCATATTTGTTTTGCACAATGCACATACGAGCATTGAGACTAGAAAAATGCATCATTTTGCATCAATTTTAACATTTATTTGGTAAACTACAAAACAACAAAGTATCACGTCGTTATGCATGTCAATAAGCGTCAATATGCATCCATCGAAATAAACATTAATACCTGTAGTAAGAAAACTATATTTAAAGTCTAAGGTGTGTTTCTGCTCGGTGAAAACAACGGGGGATGAGAACATATTTACATATATTGATAATGATGTCCCATAAGTTCGGAAACATTTTGAAAATATTTCCACTGAAAGCTGAAACGTTTCTAAGTAAATTATTCCAAAAACAGTTGATATTTTACCATGTTCAATATTTTACCATGCTTTTAACGACAAACCAATTATATTTTTACCCAGACTGAGTCTGAAGTTGCTAACGATAGCAACGGTGTGTTTTGCGTCACGTCGCGACACCTAATAAGCGCGATTGATGTACATGAGTGCAGAAAAAGCAAACAAACATTAAAAACAAGCGTTTATCAACGCGGATATATGACGGTAGCGTATTAATCAAGGTTCAAACCCTTCGATGAAAACAACAAAACACTTTCAAACTGGTTGCTAAAAACAAATGATTCGTGAAAATGTGATTAGATGCACTAATCCTGCAGCCATTATAATTTAGCGGTCATTTGAGAATGATTCCTCCCTGATGATCTATAGGTTATCTTTATTTACATTTGACATACGATAGAGTGGCCATGTGAGTAGTTGGGTAAAAAATAATTAGTATTTTGGGAAGGAAATAAGTACTACAATGTCAAATTAATTCAAATTCAAATGAAAAATGGTAGAAGCCAGATCCTTTAAGTGCCACATTAGAACGATCTATTTATTTATAGTCATACCGCTTAAAGTTGGACGATCAGGCACATTTAATGGAATGGTAGAGTGTTGCTCGTAGGTTTCTAGAGAGTTTAATGCAACCCGTTTGTTTGTAGACTTAGTTGCCACTCGATTAACAAGTGGTGGTGGCGCTTTGAATCAAAACCACGTGTTTCCAATGACGCAGCATGCGTCAATGGCACAGGAAAATCTCACGCGTTGACGCGATAGAAACAATTAAAAAATGAGAGTGGGCATCCTCCTGAGATCAGACTCCTCCCCCGACACCCCTCAGATGGCGATAGGTGGCGTTCGATTCGTCAGAAAAGTCTTAGTGTAGTAGAAGCCGTATTTTTTTGTGCGCAAATTGTTTCAAATAATTGGTTTCCTCGACCATGGAAAAGATCGGAGATACGGCAACTTTCGAATGGAAATTTATTTTGTAGACTTCGCAAAACTTATAATACATTTTGAGGTGGAAAAAATGTACATGATTAACTGTCGTCTACTACAAAATTAATAGATTTTTTAAAACATTTTTTTCACCTCAAAATGTGTTATAAGTTTTGCGATGCCAACTAAATAAATTTTCATCCAAAAGTTGCCGTATCTCCGTTCCTTTCCATGGTCGAGGAAATCAATTATTTTAAAACTGTTCGATTGGTTATTGGACAAGTTACTGCAGATTGAGAAATGTCGCCGCTAGATGTTTTACCTGTCAACCCCTTTCTTCATTGAGCTGCTAGGATCGCTAAATCGTGATAATGGGCGATTGTCCAAGATACTATCGAGCATGTCACATCGACAGTTCTCAATTCGAACGGCTGCCGTCTGCGTGGGCGGCAATCAACAATACGCGCACGTCAATGCCAATTTTATGTTGTTACCACCCCCTTTTTGCCATTCCCCGTGTCTCAATTTTTCCAGTTAAATTTTCATTGTCTGGTTCAGAAAGTTTGTACCAATTGAACAAAATATGTTCGCCTATTGTTGGCGCAACGGCCAGGCAGCCCGGCCAAGGTCCCGGATGCTGCCTCGATTTCTACCCGAGTCACGAGTGTAGTGGTCACGCGCGAAATTGCTGTTACGTAGATATTTCTCTTGCCCATTCAATGTTACTGTACGTGCGTATTGAATCGGTTTCAATTGAACGCTTCGGCGTTGGCAAATTCATCAGCTTAAATTTCAATTGTTCTGGCTACAAAAATAATTTGAAAAATGGGCACTGAATAAAAGGTAAGATAATCAATCCATAACACATTTTTAATTTACTGAGGATTCAATTCCTAACAAAGAAAAGTAAAACATTTATCATCAATCGAAATGATGGAATCGAAACTTAGTACAACTAGTATTGTATCGCGAAAAAATTGAACTACTATTAATTACAGTTTTTATATTAGTCGCAGGGATCAAAGATTGTGGTATTTAGTGAGGTGATACTTCGATACTAAATTAACTGTTTTTATAATATTTTACGTCGGTTATGAATGTTTTCTGTTACAATACTGGATCCGTTCTTTTCTTTAAAACATAGAATCCTCAGTATTTATGAGAAAGGTTCCCACAATCGCCTCCTATTTTTACATTTTAATTGGTGCCACTCTTAAAAGGTGGCACTAGCCAGCCATTCCATATTAACAAATACAAAAACGAGTACGCAACAAGCATTTACTACGAGGGTTGTACATCGATCTATCACGAGTGATCACAAGCATCGCCTTAACACCATTCGTGAGGAAGATCAATATACGGCAAAAATGTCGTTCTGTTCCTACTGTCTGTTCTGTTCCTACTGCTTTGTGCAGATTTGTGGAGCCTCGCCAGCTCAGTCGTCGTTCATCCCCAGCTTGTCCTGGTTTCTCCGTTATATTTATTAATCATTTACTATTTAAAAAACTTGGGTCTTTGGAGGCTATTCTCAACGATAGGCCTACGCACGCCCCGGTAGCGCGATATTACCTGGATTCAGCTTCACTTATCCGAGGCACACAAGTTCATGTTTCTGTCGACCACTCGACTCGCCTAAGATAAGCCGGTGAATATGTGTTGCGATTAAGTAGGTTTCGAGCAATATTGGTTTATGTGTCACGCACGAGAGTGGCTACATGTGAATCCAGACATGCGGTCACCTTGTCAAGTACTACCGTTTACATGAACTTAATTGGTATCTGGGTGCCCCCCCCCCCTCCCGCATGCATTAATACAACTCGTCAAAGAAACATGGGCGTAACCCAGGATATACTGGGAGGCAGAGTCGTCCCAGTTGGAGAACTGACAAACAAATGTCCTTTGTTTTGTTTTGTAGATTCATATAGTATATAGTTTGATATATCGTTTGATGTATCGTATGTTTGATATATTTTAATATCAGACCACCAAGAATTTTTTTTAATTTATACGTCTACATAAGCTTAAATTTACTTTTTAAGATGCTGACACAAACGCTGACCAAAAAAAAAAATAGTACACCGTGGATTCGATCCCAGGACATCTGAATACAATAACTGATAACCATTCAACCACTTCAAACTTTCAAAATTTTACGAATTTGAAATTTTTACGGATCCTTGCCCAAATTTAGTAAATTAAAATGTTCCATGAGACTGAGCTCTCAAGGACGTGTGAAAGTTAGAACCTCAAGGATGTAAGATAATGATAATGGGACCTTAAAATGAGTTGTAGAGATAAACCAAATAATTTATACGGTTACTTGAAATGTCTACTTAAAACGGCTACTTAAAATGTTGACAGACAAAAATAGAAGGTTGTAAAAAAAAAAGCACAAATGCATTTTCTTTTCTTTCTGATCACAGAAGATATTTGTTACATAATATCGGAACGGTAGCTAATTGGCGCATGTATACACATGGGATTGATTACAGTAGTATTTGTCGCGGTCTCACGATGTACCAGTTACTGAACATTCCAATCGTTAAACAAGATTATTGATCTTGTAAATTCCTATCAGTGCATCGGGGTGATAGAAATTAGTCGGAAAAAGCCCCGTGTAATGACTTCGAATTAAGTAGCATAGCTGCGTCACTGATCGGTTGTTCCCTGATATGCCTATCCAGGACCCAACACAACATACAACATTTCTTGCTAAACTAGCTGCCGGACAATGTTGCTTGTTGATCAATGTCGGACGTCACCCATCGATTTGTCACGCTTAATATGAAAGCACAAATTAGAAACATCGCAGATTATTACGACAATCATTATGGATCACTTTTTGAATAATAATCTATGGTACACACTGTATACCATATATCATTCACGAGTCACCATACCCAGTGTGTATATCAAAATAAGGCACGACATAATAAATAACAACAAAGTTGGTTATCAACATTACCGAGAATCTATTTTGACATTCAAAATTGCATGTTCCTTTCGAGCGTAAACCAAGTAACAGTTGCAAGAAGCAACGGTTTATTTTTGGTTTCATGGAAAAAGTAATAGTCTATTTTTGCAAAGCAGCATCATAGAACCCACGATGGTAATTTTGACTGAACGCTACGGAGCGCTCTCGAAATTGATATGGGCGGTAACGCCCTAAATACTACTATGAAGTGAAAAAAAAGGCAGAAAATAGGAGAGAATGGAGAGACATATCCCATTGCTGTTAAACCAGTCCCAGGACTGAATAACCATTGATTGTAACGCCCTACGATAAAGGCTTATATAGCGGGAAAATAGCGCTCCTATTAAACAGATGAGATCGTAAGCGCTCCTATTTTTTGGCGGCAATTGGAAGTTAGAATTATTCGATTGCAGCGCCATCTTTTGAACAAATATTACTTAGGTCGCGTGGTGGTAAATGCACAATTTATGAAGATACCTGAACGATGAAGATATCTGAAGATTCAGAACCTGAAAGTAAGTTTTCTCCGAAAGCATACACAGCCTGTAAGCAGCAACCCAGCATGTAACGCCCCCCCCCCCCCATTCAAGCTTTGTATGAGGTGAGGGATGTAAGTTGTGATTGCGAGCGAATAAGGGGCAGCATCATACTACTAAGGAGCAGTGTGCGCGGTGAGTCAATCACTGTTTTCCCGGACAGCCCTCGCCGGTTTCCCAAATGAAAACCGGACAGGGCTGCCCAAAGCGACAGAGGTGTAAATACTCCCCACATACTTATCCGCCAGAATGGAGGTTTTGTGTCCCCTTGGATGACCAGTGTAATGGCGATGTCACCGTAAGGTACCAGAATTGGGAGTGGCAGTGAGTGGCACCGGTCACCAAAGGCTAGGTTAGCCAACTAGACAGCAGCAGGAGGGAGGAGACAAGGGACTCACGATCGCAATCTGAATACAAAAGACTGAATTTCACTGTCCAGACTAGTGGTCGCGTTTTTTCTCCGGCGATTTTGCAGTCGCTGACCCGTGATGGCGTTTTGTGCGTGCGGCATTTGGCCAAGCCGAGGATAGCCGAACCCATCTTTTTCCATATCCTGACCCTGTGCCCGAATCCTGCCCTTTGACCTACCCCACCGAGCCTCGACCTAACTGGTAAGCCCCCAAAAATTTTGCATGCGCAATAGAGCCAGGGGAGGACAAACCTTCCCGAACCTGAAGACCTGACGAGGAACCCGCTAGTCGGGATTGCGACCAGGCGGAAAGCCGACCCGATCACAGCAGCATCAACAATCTTTCCAGCCAGGAATTAAAAATATGAAGTTTTCAATGTAGAGGATTTTTATGAAATAAATAGGTTGCTGGCGTCATTTGGTACCTTTCAGGAAACTATTTAATTTGTTTTCATATTTTAAACTAGTGCTTTGTTAAAAGTGTATTGTTTCTGTCATTTTACAGTTAGATAAGGTTTAATATACCGGTAAGTATATATATAAGTTTAAGGTTTAATAGATAAGGTTTTTCTGTCTTTTTAACTGTTTAAAAACGATTTGTCTTTTCGTGCAGAGGCTGGGCTAGACGACTCGAACAGTACGATCAGTACGATATCAATGAAGAAGCTGGGTTTGTCAGCAGATGGCGCCTCATCAGCCGGAAGACACGTGGAAGAGGTTGGCAGCGATTTCGGAGACGGTTTGCGCCAGCACAAGGGACTGGGCTTATTGGCTACCGCCTTTTTCATTCTGGGAGAAGTCGCCGGCGCCGGGGCTCTGTCTCTTCCCAACGCCGTGCTGGGCACAGGTTGGTCTAACAAATCATAAATGAAAGCATTTGGTTCCAGTTGCAACAGTTGTCAGCGCTGTTAAATTCGCAATGATGGACATTTTGGATCTGACTAATGTACAAGCGATTCCTTTGGTCCCAATCTTTGACTCAAGACAATCAAATGGCATTGGCACATCTTAAAAAATAACAAAAGAAGCTGTCCAAAATTTACACACCCGAATCCTGGATTTGACTGGTATACTTTTTGACCATCCCTCGTGTGTGCACTGCAAAATTTCGCCACCACTATTAAACTTATTTAGGTGTTTACACGCCAGAGTTTAAAGTTTCCTTAACTCTTGATCAAGAACCAAAAGGTTCCAGAAATATGTGAATCTTTGAAACGTTTATTTTAAGTTAAGTAAATTAAAATAAATTTCCCTAACGGTGGTGAATATTTTAATGTACGGTTGCGTTAACCAGTCTACCATCTTTTGTCCACTTAGGTTACATGGGCATAATTTTGCTGATCATGTTCTGCGTGATGGCGGGCTACGCGGCCACCAAGCTTGGCGTGTGCTGGACCCTGCTGGAGGAGCGCTACCCAGAGTACCGCAAAGAAAGCAAACAGCCGTTTCAGATGATCGGCTTCGTATGCTACGGAAACTGGATGCGGTAAGCATATGCTGACAAAATACTCCCCCCTCCCCAATGCCAAAATCTATTTTTCAAGACGTCTTTGTTTGGACGAGTCAAGACAAGATTGGTATCATCTCATCTGGTCCAGGCGAGACGAGACTATATCAGAATTTAAGTCGACAATCAGCGCCCTGCATCTCGGACCACTTGAACCACCATGACGTGAGCATGACTTTTGCGAAATATTGTGTCGTCACTCGACCAAATATTCGAATGGAAAAGACTCTCGAGATAAACGATTATACAAGGGGAACGATACCCGAATCGCTCTCATTCTGAACCGCCGTAAATTATCTGGTTATCTGAAATCAGACCACAAAAAAAACCACAATGGGAATTTTATTGAATTGTAAACGGTGGTAATGGTTGTAAATTTCAAGTTGATCGATAAAAGCCAAATTGTTTCGCGCGCATATAGTCAACAAATTTTCTCATACTCTAAATAATACAGGTCACAATTAGTGTTCTTTTCTGAAAAAGGCAGAGACAGCGACCAAAGAAGCCGGTAATTTGCCGGCACAAGAAAATTCGCTGAACTTGAAAGCAAACGTATTTTTACACAATTTGCAAATTCTTGCATTTTCACAATTTTTTTCCCTTTATCTCGATCAAAATTTGAGCTCAATCGCAAAGTCGGTGCCCTCAAACCAAAAACGTCACTGGAGTCATTAAAGTACAATAAATATACTTGTATTTTCATTCATAGGTGGTTTGTGACCGCCCTAATTCAAATCTCACTGCTGGGAGCCAGCGTTGTGTTCATGCTGCTAATTGCTGGAATGCTACAGCAGCTGTGCATGGACTTATGGGTTGCGTCGATCTGCGTTTGGACACCTATTGTGGCCGCCTGCCTGATACCTCTCACCTGGTTCGGCACGCCCAAGGACTTCTGGTATGATTTTTATCAGTTCGGAGGATTTTTCAAAAAAGAAATACATGCAGGTTAATAAAAAACGAGCATTTTGGCTATTATTTTTTTTTAATTGTTTCCTTCGTTTCAAATAAGCTTGAAGTCTGAAGCGCTACTTGATTTTTGAAATTATTTATCCTTTCAGGTTTCTAGGTATCGGTGCGTCGGTCAGTGTGTACGTGGCTTCAATCCTCCTGACCATACAGTCCATCATGGACAGGGGTCTTTACGACGTCCACTATCCGAATCCGACGTTCAAAAGCTTTTCACTGTCGTTCGGCGCCATCTTGTTCGCCTACGGAGGCACAACCGGATTTCCCACCATCCAAAACGATATGAAGGATCGAAAGAAATTCACGAAGGCCGCAATCCTTGGTTTCATTGGTACAAAACCTTATTTTACTTTTTTTCCCCTCTGAATTTCTCTGAACTGCACGACAATTTTCTTCAACTGGACACCAGTGAGGGAAATGAATTTTAAAACAACAGGCTGTCAGAAACTCTTGTAAAAAAAACCATCTCACAATTAATTTTAATAAATAAAAGAAGAAAAAAATTCAATTTTCACTGGAAATTGCGATGACTGGTAGCTAGACGTCTAGATGCATAGCTTAATTTTTTCAGATGTTCCGAGTCTGCCTTACGGAAAATATGCCATTATTTTTATCCAAGCGAAATTGATAAGTGTAAACAAAGTTGTCAATTTTTCAAAAAATTAATAGGCACCTAGTTTGTCAGGAACCAATTATTTTTTGAAAAAAAAAACAACGAAGAATTTTTAAGCAAAATATTAAAATAAAATAAAAACAAAGTTCCGTTTAAAAAAGAAAATGAAAAAGAACAAGTTAAATTCCTTTTACTTTATTTAGGCAACTGGAATTTTTTATCACTGTAGTGCTAATCACTACAGGATTACTACCCCTCGTGTCGCTATGACGATATGTGAGGGGCTGGGAAGGGAAGGGGAATGGCAGCTTTTATAGCCAGGCTACAGGATTCACCTCTAATCTCTGGATTCCATAATAGAAGCTCAGGGGTGACGCCAGTACCCCAGTTTCGTCGAATAAACGAGAGCCTGCGACGGGAATCGAACCCGGGACCGTCCGCTCCGTAGGATGTTGCCCTACCTATTGGGT
>JAUJYS010001620.1:0-16852 GCA_033995665.1 Melogona broelemanni | reverse complement strand
CCCCTAAGCTCTGGACTTCCTAATGGAAGCTAAGGGGTGACGCCAGTACCGCAGGATCGAATAAACGAAAGCCTGCGCCGGGAATCGAACCCTTTCGTGTCGAAATTGAATGCTTTCAATGTTTATTTTTGTTTCTTTATTCAGGAAGTGGACTTTGGACGTCTTCCTTTAATGTTAGCCAGCAAGTGCCTTTTATCCCCAACCTCGACGTGTCCCGGAACAACCCGGGTTACGAGGGATTCCTTGCCTTTTGGACACATGTCATAATTCTTCAAGTGAGTGCAAAAAAATCAACATTTGTGTTAAAAAAATCACTGTACCACTTTTTACACTGTACCACATTTAATCGGTAGCATGATTGTTTTCATTTTGGAGCGACAATATTTGATTTTATTTTCTAGCTTTTAACAACCTTTTATCACTTAAATTAATGAGAGTCTTCTAAAACTTAGCAATGGCAATTGTGATAACAACAAATTGTATTTTGGTTGGTCAATTTGTATTGTATCACTTTACAGTACCACTTTTTTGTGTGCGTAGGTGCTGATTCCTTTGTCGTTGTACGTATCAATCGAGCTGATCAAGCTGGGTCAGGTGTACCTTATCCACAACGACATGGATTTGTACGACCCGATCAGCAACAAGCGGCTGGAGTGTCGCGCGCTCAACATTCCAGAGGAGCTCGGTCAGGTGCAGTACATCTTCTCCGACAAGACGGGGACGTTGACCGAGAACGACATGATTTTCAGGCGCTGCACCATCGGCGGCGTCGAATACAATCACCATCATCCCAGCGTGTCTGATTGTAAGCTGAAACCTTTTTTTTAATATGTCTCAAATCATTTTATTTTACTATTAAACGTTCTGATTCCCTTCAGAATCATTTTCATTGATCCAGTGTTGATTTGCTATTTATTTCAAGGGTCCGATAACATCAACAACATCCACAGCAGTAGGAACGAACTGAAGAGCGGCGTTAAGGTTAGTTTGAACTAAACGAGAGTTGTACACAGATCAATTACGAATGATCACAAGCAACGCCTCAACACCATTCGTGAGGAAGATGAATATACAGAAAATGTCGTCATAAATTAAAATAAAAATAACAAAAACCAGGACAAGACTGGGTATAAGGACGACTGAGCTGGCGAGGCTCTGCGAATCTGCACAACTAAGGAAAAAACAGAACCTACAGTCTGAGAACGAAATAGACCCTTACCTTAGCATCACGGCTCCAAGTTGGTAAAATTCGTCGTCCTTATACCCAGTCTTGTCCTGGTTTTTGTTATTTTTATTTTAAGTTTGATCTTACCGCGCATTATGTTTATCGTTTGAGCTGAGCTGAATTGTCTGTCGAAACATCTCTTTTAATTATTTTATTGTGCCTATTTACAGAGTGACGGTGTCGTCATACTGAATTCGCGTCTGCAGAAGGAGCTTCTTCAGATGGATACGCAGCTGATTGTGGACAGCGATCCCGGTCACGTGCACCTCAGTTTGCACAGTCAGCGTATTCAGGATTTCTTTCTCCTGATGGCCGTCTGCAACACGGTGGTCGTGTCGAAATATCCTCATCAGGACAAGGTCAGCTAAACCGGTTTGCTTGATCAATAAAAAGTTTGCAGTCACTAAAATTGCAGTCACTTAATCTGTATATGCAGAACCACATATAGTTTTTTTTGTTAGTGTCTGCATAGATCTCGATCTCGTAATAAAAAAATTGAATTCACTATTACCGAAATTACGTTTTTGTCATCGGAATTCCTTCAGAATTACGGAATTGAACTTTATTTTGTTTTTGTCTACTGACGTGGTCATTACGCAAATTGTATTCTCAATCCCATGGTTCAATTAAAATTGTTTAAATTTCACAATTTTAGAATCGTTTCTATCGTGTGGAAGGCTCTATGTAACGAACCATCTGTGCAAATGTTTATAGATGAACTCTAGTGGCCTGTACCTTGATGCCAGCAATAATTCGTCGCTAAGCAGCGACCACGGTCCATACGACAGCGGCCGCTACGTGCCACTGGGCGCCCGCAACGGTCGGCCACACTCGTCCGCCAATCACAATTCGGGAAGCGGTGGACGCCGGCCGCCGCCGCGCCACCTGCAGCTACCGGCCCACTCGGGACGGGTGTCCCCCGCTCCCTCGCCTTCGGCCGAGCTGCGGCCCATCTTTGAGGCGGAAAGCCCGGACGAGCTGGCCCTCGTCAGTGCCTGCTACCAGTACAACTGCCGCCTGCTCAAGCGGATGCCAGAGGCGGTCACGCTTATCCTACCCGGTAGGTAGCCGCTTTACCAAATGTTGGGTAGGAAAGGAGCAGAAAAGTTCCGTTCCTAGGAACTGTTGCCTCTGGAACGCCTAGGTTCCTTTTAATTTTTGAGAAACTGGAATGGACACTGGTTCCTTTTTTTTTGAGGACAGTACTGGAACGAGAATCGGTTCCTTTTTTTTTTGATAAACTGGAACGGGAACTGGTTCCTTTTTTTTGGAACTGGAACGGGGTTTATTTTCTGTGCAAAGGGTTTCCTTTGCCACAACCTTAATTTTTTTAAGAGTACAATTTTGGTACACATTTTCTGTTATCTGTGCAATACATACAAGTTAGGATAGAGATTGTTATTCGTCAATATTATTTGGTCGCATTTTATTCCTCTTCTGAATAAAAAATAAATAAAAATAAGACAAAATTATTGTTTCCTTTTGAAATTGTAGGAGAAGGCCTCATCGAGTTTCAGATATTGCACGTGTTGGCATTCGATCACGTCAGAAAACGAATGTCAGTTGTGCTCCTACATCCAATAACTAAGGAGAAAATTCTGTACTGCAAGGGAGCTGATTCTACCATGTTTACTCAACTAGCGCCTCCGAGAGACGAAGGTATTGACAACCACATCTTGTTATCAATTTTTTCAGAGCCTCAGTCGACGTTTGCTTATTTTCACATCTTGTTTACCTAGATAATAATGTTATTGCTAGATAGCAACGTTCCCTGTCCATACGTATGGAACACCTTTATTTGTTATAACTCTTTCAGTTTGATACAGTAAAAACATTGCTTAGGACTGGATATTGCCATCATATATATGCATGTATATGAATAAAGTGGACTATGTTCCTTTTTTTCTATCCTGTATTACTCGAATTAAAATGTTCACGTTGATTAAAAAAAAATACATGCTCAGTTTTGCTTCGCTTTTATTAACTTAATTAAAATTAATTATAAAATTAATTTCATTTACAGCGCCCTTGCGGATGGGCAATGCATTTCGAGAAATTGATGTGTGTGTGTTGCTATAAAAATGATGTATTTATTATTTCAAAACCAAAGAATAGAAATAAATTATATGCGTTTATGATTTATGATGCTAGAGCTGCGGAAACCGAGCGAAAATAAATTGAATTAAGATTTGTTTGTTGAATTCATTTTGCAGTGATCCTGTTGTAATGACTGAATTGTTCCCTCCCCCAATGTTCTATATTTTTCTGCGGTTTAAAATAATTGATCAATCTTTGTTTTTGCCCACAGAAACTAAGGAGATAATCATCAAGACTCAGCAGCATTTGAACTCTTATGCGAAGAAGGGATTGAGAATTCTAGTGATGGCGAAAAAGGTAGTTCACATAGTTTTGTAAAATAAATTAATCAAATTGTAAAATAAGCACAACCATATCATATTTGACTGAGTCACTTCTTGAAAACGAGCGAGCGCAACTCTGTTATCCGTGTTCATTGACAACTGAACAAGTGTCTTTTAAGCGAATGTATTTTGAAAAGTTTTCCCCTACAAATATTGAATTGAAATATACTTTGAGCTAACATGTGAGTGGCTAAGATTTTTCGTATATCTCTGTTGTAATTGGTTGGTTGGTATTGGTAATTGCATAGGTAATCAGGCCAGAGGAGTACAATGCTTGGGTGGTGCGTCACAAAGAGGCCGAAGTCTCGCTGGACGACCGCGAACAGCGACTGCTAGAGTCGGCCTGCATGATCGAGACCAACATGCAGCTGCTGGGCTCCACCGGTATCGAGGACCGACTGCAGGAGGGCGTGCCCGAGTGCATCGCCACCTTGCGCCAGGCCGGCATATTCCTATGGGTGCTTACTGGCGACAAGCAGGAGACGGCCGTCAATATCGCCTACTCGTGTCGGCTATTCACGCACGACATGGAGATCATCTATCTCAACGCCAGATCCAAGGTGAGTCCAGTTTACGGTTTTGTAATTTTCATATTTTGTTCAGCAAACAATTCGCTATAAATCGTGCACAAGAACGCTCCAAAATCTTTTTAAGTTATCAAATAATTTTCTCTACTTTTACCGGTATTCGATGACCTAAATTTTTAAGTTACCTCATGGCATTTTTTTTTTTTAAGTTCACCAATCAATTTTACCAATCAATTTTGCCTTTTTCACCGATTTTAACGAATTAATTGTTGAGTTATTCTGAGATTGTTAGTTTATCAAAAACTGTCCAGCACGGTCCAAATTACAAATGAACAATTTTGTTGCACTATATTGAAATATGTGTGCACTGGTTTACCTTGATTATTACACTGAAATTACACTAAATTACACTGGAAATTACCCATTTAGTAAGGGAACAGGGTTCCGGAACAGCGCCGAAGAAACTTTCTAGTTTACCACCCCTCATAGCCAGTATTTCGATACGGCTAAGGGGTGGCAGTATTCCCCTTCGGGGTGATGCTGGGAAGATTTGTATTGTACCTTATTTTCTCGTCAATAAATGAATGAATCAATCAATCTGAAAGACGTCCTAACTCATATATTATTTATTAAATTACCTTTTTTTCTGCCCGAATTTCGCAGGAAGCCGCCGAGGCCACGATCAAGTTTCACCTGGACGAGATCGCCAGGGACCTGGCCACGCGGCCGTCCACCCCGTCCAGTATTAGCAATAGCATTGCGGGCAGCCCCGACCTCTTTGACACGCGCAAACGGGGTCTGGTCATTGACGGTCGCACGCTGGCCTTTGTGCTGGAGAAGAGTCTTGACCGCACGTTCCTGGAGCTGGCGCAGCACTGCAACGCGGTGCTCTGTTGTCGGGCCACTCCCCTGCAAAAGGTAGGCGGCTCACTGGCGTACAAGTGCCCAATTGTTCTGCTACAGATTAAAAGCTGAATGCACCCTATTGTTGATATTTTATGAATTCCAGTGTCCTCTTTAACACAATTGCAATTACTGTTTTATAATTTTGTTATGTTTTAAGTATACAGAATATTATTTTGCAAAAACAATGGCTACAAATTATCGTGTTTTAAAATTGAAATCTGCGTTTAGTTATTTGGTTAATTTGTTGGTAAATCAATGGCTGACATTTCTCTCGTTTTCTTTGCAGGCTTCTATTGTAAAGTTGGTAAAGGACCAGTTACGCGTGTTAACTCTCGCAATTGGTACGTATTGTTTTTACTGTTTGTTTTGAAATAATTAAACGTCGTTGAGACTGTTTGAGATCAATTAACCAACCTGTGGTTGGCTTTGTGTGCAGGTGACGGTGCAAACGACGTGTCCATGATTCAGACGGCGGATGTGGGCATCGGTATTTCCGGTCAGGAAGGAATGCAGGCTGTGATGGCCAGTGATTTCGCCATGGCCCGATTCAAGTATCTGGAGAGACTCCTTCTGGTGCATGGACATTGGTGCTACGATCGACTGGCGCGAACGATACTATATTTCTTTTATAAAAATGCTGTAAGTATTTTTATTACGAATTACATGTTGTTATTGAAGTCTCGTGCACCGAGTCTCTGTCTGTCTAAAAGTCACTGTGCACCAATATCAGAAATTGTTATCGATTTTATGTAAAACATGAATTGTGATATGAATATGTAATTTTAGTGTTTCTCTATACTTATTTCAAATCAAAGTTCTGTTAAAATGTGCTTGAAATGCGTGAGCAATTAGGGGGAAAAGGGTGTAAAGTTAGCAAGCGCACAAGAGGGATAAAACTCCTGAAAATAGATGTTTAAACTTGAATCGATGTGCAGGTACAAATTGTTATTCATTTTTACCAATCGCTAATAAGACTGGTTGTTTATTTATTTTCTATGTCGTCTAGGGTCTGATCTTCATCATATTTTGGTACCAGCTTTATTGCGGATTCTCAGGGATGGTCGTTATCGAACAGCTGAATGTCATGCTGTACAATCTAACCTTCACCTCGCTGCCTCCCCTCGTCATGGGTGCTTTTGATCGCGACGCCCCCGAAGATCTCCTTCTCAGTCAGCCAGAGCTGTACCGGCAAGGGAGACACTCGGAGGTACGGACGGGGTCCACCAAATTGCGTTTCTTCAATTAAAAAACAACTGCAATGATTTTGACTTATATTTTATTTTTTGCCTATCCAGGTCTACAAACCTCACTCATTTTGGGTGAATATATTGGATGCTCTGTACCAGAGTCTTGTTATTTTCTTTTTTGTTACTTGTGTAAGTATCCAACGTTGCACCGCTTTCATTTTTTAATGGCAATTTGGTGAATTTAAAATAACAACTAAGTGATTTTGTTTTGCTCGTTTTTAGGCGTACCATGATAGCGTTGTCGGTATCTGGGAATTCGGGACAACCATTACGGCCGCGTGTTTATTTGTTCAGCTGTCGAATTTGTGTATAGAAACGAAATCTTGGGTCAGTGAATTTTATGAATTATGACTAACTTGACGTCAAGTTTTCTATTTTTTCATGTTTTTCCGACTAGATGTTTCTGAAATGTGTTTTATTATATCCTCCTGGCTAAAATTTCAACACCAATGACGTACACACTTCTCTTAAATTGTTTTTTTTCTCTTTTACAGACTATCGTTCACGTGGCGTCGTTTCTGGGCAGCATTGGCCTGTTCTTTGCCTTCAATTTTATATACGACACGGTGTGCCTGACCTGCGTGTCACTTCCTAACCCATACTGGGTAATTCAGCACACCCTGATGACGCCAAAGTTCTGGCTGACCGTTTTGCTGATCAGCGTCATTGCTCCCATGCCAAGGTACATGCGTTTCTATGGCAATCACAATGCAGTCTAAATATTTGTGAACGGTGTGCCGGGGAACTATAATCAAGTACAAATTAATAAAGTATCAGATCTTGAGTAGTTTATCAATCTCGCCTAGTTTTATCGAAAGTAGTTTGATGAAAATGCAGTAGGATCGAAAATGGGCGGTGCAAAGGGGTACAGAATCTTGTTTAGGTCATCTTCTACATGGTGACTCGATTTTCTGTGCAATGGCAAAATGGTTACGGGGTTCCAGGTTCCGGATTCGAACAAGTAAATTGCGCATCGTTACTTCCATTATCGTACACCCGCGTCACCGGCTCATGTGTTCGTACACATGAGCCGATGACGAGGGTGTACGAAAATGCAAGTAATAACTTTTTCCCTGCTTCATCGTTTTTCGTAGACTTATGTTTTTTTCAACGGCAAATGTGATTCTCTCGTAGGTTGATTGTCCGGGTGCTGCAGGTATCTCTGCTACCTTCCGACGTCACTCGCGCCCTGTTGGCCAGGAAGCGGGCAACTAAGGTAGCGGCCCGCGAGGAGTTTGGGATGGTGTGGTCTCGCGTGACGAGTCCCTCCGTCTTCCGCATAGGGGAGCAGCACCACACCGCCAACAGGAATTCCCACGTAAATGCCTTGACAGAGATAGCCTGAGGTTGCACCTACCCGAATCTGCTGACCGCAGGGGGAAAAGGGTTTTCCGCGGGCTGGTTACAGTTTATGTGTACACGAATGTACCGGACCACAAATCATTCGACAGATCTCCTCCATTTCATCTCACCTCTTAACTCTATTTTGTCGGTGCCGGTGTTTCGAATCCAACTTTTCATTCGGATCTCAGCCGTCCGTATGTTGCCTGCTACTTTTTTATTCGTAAATTTCACTGGAGTTTTTTTTTAACAATGTAGGAAAATCTCAGCTAACTTTTTTTACATACGATTTTTTTTTAACCCGTGGCAATGAAATTTTATTTCATATGTCCAACATTTTTGGAGCAGAATATTAATTTGACAATTTTACTGTGTAATTTAACGTTTGGAATTAAGTTTTTTTTTATTACACGGCGTAAATTTCTACTAACATCCAAGGCTTGTTCGAAAGCTCAAGAGAGTGTGTGCTTAACTGTGCCGATTGAAGGCTTCCATGAATTATAAAAAAAAAAATTTAAATGCTCGTAGTCGATCGAAAACTCGCAGATAGAGGACCCGGCGCTCCGGCGAACGTCGAGAAATCCTGTACTCATGACTTTTCAGGTTAGGAAGCAGAGTTCTGCAGGAATTCAAAAGCATGATAAAATCTATCAACAATTTATACCTCTAGAAGTAACCAGCACCTAAAATCGAAAGCATCTGCATGCGAAGCTTTTCGAACAAGCGCCAATTTTACACAACTGCTATTAACAACGCTTTACTAACTCATTTTTTTTTTCGTCTGGACTGTTCCACCGAATCACAAGATTTGACTGGACAGGTGTCAGTTCTGGAAATCGCGTATGTACAGGTGTTAATCCTACTGTGGTCTTCGCATTCGGCCACTCAATAAATCAAAATACCTACACATTTACTGTATACCCACTTGGCATGAACTCTTCAAGGCATTTAATGATTGCATGATAAATATTCCTACTAACTTGCGGGGTGCTACTTCTTCCCTTGGCGCGGCTCCTTCATTCTATGACTGTCGCGCATTTAAACGTTCTCCTAGTATTTTTTAAAAATCATCGTTGACTTTTTTTGCTTAAGTTATTGCTGTTGAAGGCCTTTTTCGGCACTCACTGAATAAGCAAAAAAAAAAAATTACGTTGTTCATAAACTTTGCTTTTTAAATTTAATTACGCCAGCCATGCAAATTTTTGTACATGGAAGTGTTAGTTTTATTTTTAACTGTCACGTGATGGCCGGCCTTTTGGACCAATATTGCTAAGGCCACTGGCTTTTTGCTTTCTGTTCGATTCTATTTCTATTTATCTGCGATCTGAGCTATGAAACAAAATTGCAATGCATGCTAGCTTTCATCATTGCCCTTTTTTTTTGCCGCATATATGGGCTGGAATGTTTCGCTTTTTTGTGAGTAGTTTACATCAAGCACAAGATCGAGGGATTTCTATTTTTACATTTGTTCAAATTTCAAAATTAATATTTTGGAAAATCATAAAATTGTAATGACATTAAAAGTGGGGAAAGCAATATAAAATAATAATAATAATTATAAAAAAGTTTCGGTGGGAATGAATCCGGATCATGTAAATATAAATCAACAGATATAGCTGCTTTGCTAAAAACCTACGCCAGTTCTATTTTATACTGCAACATATAATATTTTTTTAGACCTGAATATTTATATGAAATTAATATCCCGAATACGTCCATGTATCGGACCCTCATTATCATGCTTGGTCTATCCAGCTTCAGTCTTTTTTTTTAATTTTTTTTTTATGCTTTTATCTATTACTTTCATAAATTGGTTTAATAAAAACGTTTATTTTTTGCAGCGTGTCGGTGTGGTTCAAGGGGACGGAAGTGACGTACACACCATATTGCCTGTCAACAACAGCGTGCAGGCGTAACCGCCGGTTTAATTCGTCATCGCTTATCGTCGTGCTCCGCTATAGAGTTGTGTTCAGAGAGTAGTGTACTTTTTTATTTTGCGACTGGGACACATTTTATATTATTCGTATATTCCTGTTTAAAAGGGTGACCTTCCTGTCCTTTTTTATTTTATAAAAAGCTGGGGCACAAGTGTAATATTTAGATAAGAGAACATACACAGCAGCAATCGTTGTTAGCTGGAAACGCGTGGCGCATGCATGTACTACTGATATTTTCGCTGGACCATTATTTTTTTCTTCGTATGGTTTTTCTTGTTGGGGTTTTCCTTTGGACCACAAATAAAAACGTATTTTCCATATTGTAGGCAGACGGGCTAACGAACCATTTCAGTTTTTGCCACTCTCTCAAATTTTCCATCATAGTATAATTTTTTGTTATTTTCAACTTCGACTTATACTTAACAAAACATACGGGGGCTCACAAAAGATAATATAAGGAAGCACCAGTTTCATAACCATTAGATTGCAGTTTCACATTTTACCGGGTGTACAATAGAAAATGGCGTCGATCAGTTTCATTCAATTCGATAAATGTTTTCCAATTTCATCATGAGTAAATCTGAATCGACGGCATTGTTTATTGTATACGCGGTATAGTCGCGTGTGGCAAGTACAAATGTTTCCCTACCGAAATCCTCCAACCTATAATCATCAATTTGAGTGTTCCTGTTTGAACGATTCGATGTATAGGCAAATCAGATAGCCTGAGTGAGATAGGGATTTGACCAGTATATTATACTGTTAAACCATATGCACATTTGCGCATGAACTAGTATATTTTTATAAGAATTTTTTAATGGATAGCGTTGGCATTTCCGCGCTAAAAAAAATGTATGCCTTTAATTCGGTGAAGCAAAGTAGCCTTAATTTTGTTTTAACAGGCTTTGCCCTGGAATCCCTGCTCCAATCGCTTTTATTATCAAGCCTAACACTTTTGGGAGGCGAAATGTTAATTATTTAATTATTTTCATAGCTGTAGTAGTGGTCTTTAAAATAATTTTTTTTCCTACTACAGATATGACAATTGCGGGGAATTATTTTTTTATTGCTTATCCCTTGTCTCTTAAAAGTTATGGTTTGCGAAATCAAGCCACCCTTAATAATTGCATGCTCGTATTCCTAATTGATTAAGAATCAACAATTTCATTTGTGCAAAATTCAAGTCCAACAAATTGTACAGATGTTGTTGAAATGCTGTGATTTATATAGATTTATCGAGTACCAAGCGCAGTTAGCAAAATATTTTAACTCCTACCAAGACCGTGATCCAGATGGACATCTTGTTGCATGAGAGTTTCGTACATTAAATACTTATACGTATATGATGCAACAGTTTTTCACTGCATACTTTTTGTTCTGTTAGTGGACACGTGTGTGTGTGGGGGGGGGGGAAGGTTGCAATTCATGTGTAATAATGTTTAAAGCTTGGTTTATATTTTTTGAAGACTGTGTTGAGAATCAAATTACGGTGACTCGTTGATAAACTTTCACGTGTTGGCTGCCTGGGTTTGTAGCGGGACCATGTTTACACATTCCCCCTTCTTTGGATCGGCGATTGAACTATTGAAAAAGTGTTTAGCAACTGTTTGCATGTATTTGCTAAGGTTTTTTTTTTGTTTGTTTGTGGCGAATACGTGAAACCGTTTGAATATGTTTGGTGCCATTTTGTGAAACACCTCTGAGAATTGTGTTTAGATGTATTGACGTTGGTATCCTGATTTTTTTTAATTTATTGAGGTTCGGGCACCCGTCGTTTAGAATACTTATAAGGTAATTTGGTGGTTAGGCTAAGTATAGCTGAAATAGATTTTTGGGAAATGTAGATGTTGGGGGAAAAATTCATCTAAATATTTGCAAATTTTTGTATGCTCGTTTCCAACAGTCGCTTGCATTTATGATTATTTTTCAGTTGAATTCCCTAATCAATTTTGATGTTGTTGCGTTTGAATGGTAGAACTTTGGTTAGACCAAAAAAAAAGTAGTTCACATATCCACATATGTGTGCCGTTGATTGCAAACGATTGACATAAATTTCTGCGATCATTATAAATTTTGGCACAATGGGGTTAACGTAGTTTTGAGATGCTTTTTAATTTACAAAGAAAAGGTGCAATAATTGCTTAAAGCTTGCTATTAACCATGTTTAAATTTTATACGCCCTGTTGACGAATTTGTTAGAAAATTTTATAGAACTTCAGGGTGCTGAATGAGAAAAATCATGTTGAGTGTCTCAATGTTTCATTTGAAATTTATGGTGGTCAATATTACATAACAACTGATCGAAATACCTTTCAAAATTGTGCATCTGCATTGTAGCTGGCTATGCAGGTGCTATCTATTACGAGCTTTACAAAAATAAAAATTACGGCCATTTCGAAATTGTTTTAGGGCCTGATCTGACGTGCACAAAAATGTTGCTTTTCTCAATACCCCGTCAACTTAACGAATTTGGCGGACTTCTTCCATGGTTATGAACAACATGTTGCACAAACTACTGTGACATGTAAAAAAATGTAATTTAATTTTTTTTTTAACTTCCTAAAATTAAAGGTATAATTACTTAAGCTTATCTCGTTTAGCTTGTTTCGCGATTGTGATTATCCTAAACTGAAGCCACAGGCCTATGCACGGTGGCATTCAATCAATCATACTTGCCCGTACCCATTTCATTTGTTTAGGATAAAACTGAGTGCTTGTTTCGCCATTTTGAAACGTATTCCCATCTCCCCTCTTTCTGTACATTTTACAAATGTTGTAATAAGAATTCATAATTTATTTTGCATACCAGGTAAAATATAGCGTTGCAAATTTGTTTCATAAAAGTGTAATGAAACGAACAATTGTATATAAAAATTCACATGTGGAAAGTTCTCTTTTTATATTTGGTGTCATCGAGTACGTCAAACATTTGTTTTCGCCAATGTTTGAAATCTTCGGAATAACATTTTTATTCATCAACTTAAACCAGCCTTAACTCACGGGAGATTTGTAGTTTCACGGTGTACAACCACAAAAATTGCAAAGCTTTTATTGCTATAAAATATTCGTTTAATTTTACGACTACCTTACAATAAGATAACGAGATCAGGTTTTTGGTGATTCTTCTGATTTGGAAAATGGATTTAGCTTCTTAAGCCAGCTCTCATCCTCGCTATAAAAAACAAAAATGTTAATGTTAAATGTTTTGAAAAACACATTTGAAAACTGCTTCAATTGAGCCATGACACATTCAATAACAATGTTACCTTGTGTACGCGAGATTAGCGTCGGCGTCTCCTCGGGCTTTCATTTCTGATCAAACGAAAAACGGCACCAAGTCAAGTAAGTTGAAGAATTTTTAAAATGGCACATTTAAAATATCAAAAAATCGTCTTCAACTAAAAAGATAATAATTCTTGAGACTGTACCTCTTAAGGATTGAACGAATTCCCTTCTATATTTCACTTTGAGCGGAAAATCAGAAAGTACTGCTGCAGCTTCGATATCTCTTTGTTTTTGAATCGCCTCTTGCAGCGACAAACCAATCCACTCGATCTCTTCCAACTGACAAAAACAATTTAATAAAGATTTTAGAAAACAATTAGAAAGACTTCCATTTAGCACATCTATACTTTAAATGCGAAAGGTTAATCGCAAGCAATTTTTTTTCTTTAACTTACAGGAATAATAAATTGCTTGTATTTGTCGTAGACTTCAGTCTGCTTGTCGGGATCATCCGGGTACAACGTCTTGTTGGCCAGTGCGTAGAGCATTTGTCGTTTCAAATCCATAGCCAAGCGAGAGTTTAAATCAATGTGACGTGTCTGAAATTATTTGAATAATTCAGTCATTTAATTATTCTAGAATTAATTGTCTAAATTGTGCAGTTACACCGATAAAACTATTACAAGATATGCATGCAAAAAACATTGGAAATTCAATCGAAACTTTATACTTTTAGAATGTAGTAGTCGAGCCCGAAGTTGTCATCAATCAAGTCCAACGTTCTCTTGGTGACAATGATGGACATGTGCTTGTCCAAAATTTCGCTGTAGACGACGCTCCTGTGCAGTACGGGAACCCAAAAGTTAGGAACGCGAGGTTGATATTTCTTTACGTAGTTCTTTTTGAACCCCTTGATGACGCCCTCGCCGCCCCACAGCCCCAAATCCGCTTCCTTGGGATGAGACAGGGGGATAGGAACGATTGCTATTCGTTTCCTGAAAGAACAGAAGCAAACGAAATGAGAGTTTACCGCTGAACTGGACCGGAATGTGTGAAGCACTGCGCCACAAAAGGTTTGCAGTGTTTATAGTCCCAATCGCCCAAACTAATTGAAGTACCACAGATGGCAATTGGGTTTATTCATATCAGAATCAATTTTAGTATTAAATAACGACAGGCTAACAAAAAGCATGCTGTGTGATAACACGACTACAGTCCCGTTCCAAATATTTCGACTTCATATTTAGATGAGGACGCCCCGAGGCATCATGGCAACATGTGTAAAAATGTGGGATTGGGATTACCGGTACCTCGGAATCGAACCCGGGATCGCCGCACACATGCCGGGTACGTCGACTTGATCGGATCTAGATCTAGATCTAGTTGCCCGCTTCGCAAACCCGATTCAGTTTAAGGTAATATTTAGAAATTAACGCTTTCCAAAGAGCACGATTTCGTTACGACGTTCAAACCCCAACTAGCTGATATCACACTCACTTTAATCCAGTTTTTGGGTCCTTTATATATTCCTTGGGTTCGGGGATGTAATGCACGGGCGTGGGGTCGTCTTTCAACAGATGAATAAGCTGATTCTTGTAGTGCTTTGGCAGCCGATGAAAAACATGCGTCCGCGGAAACTTGGAAAAAAAATTGATTGCTTTTTGCATGTTGCCTTTTTGATCCAAAAAATGTTTAGAAGGATTTAGGGACGTGCTGCGAGATTGCAACCTCTTTAGTTTTAGCAAGAAACGGAAATAACCCCACCAACAGTCACTTTAACAGCAACCAAAGATATGTAAGACTAATGGCAAGAGTGACACGTCCATTCAACGGCTGCTACATTTGGCCTAAATAGCGCGATAAACAGTGTAAATGTAGAATTGTTTTAATAATGTACATGTTGATGATCATTATAAATCTATTATTATTGGAATAATGTGTAATCGAGTTATTTTCACTTCGATTCGAAATAGAAAGAGAAGAAATTCAATGCAACTTTCTAGCACAACGATGTTCATTACTTTGGCTGCGTTGGTCATTTAAGCAGTTCATTTGCCAGTATAAACTGAAGGAGTTCCGAGTGTCGATGGATAGAAATTAAACGCCATCAACCACACTTAAATATAAATATTCTAAGGCAAACGAAAAATCATCGTTCGACTGCGACACCCGTGGCGGATGACGAAACTAAAAACTACTCAATCAGCTGTCCAAAGTGGCTATTGGTTACCGGTTCTTGAACTCGAAAATCATAATTTTTCTTCCACTTGGTATGACCCGGACTTGATTTGTTAGAAAATGTCGAAAATTGACGAAGCCCTTCGCGTCACCCAGTTCAAAAATTGTCACATCGTGCGCGACCACCAGATAATCCGCGATGATCTTTGGGTGCGCTCTGGAAGGATCATCAACCCTGAGCCGCTGTTTTTCGAGGAAAAGGGCTATGCGGATGTCGTCGTGGATTGCGGGGGCCTGCTTATCGCTCCCGGCTTCATCGACGTCCAAATTAATGGTACATTCACCATACTCTATTTTGATTCCATTTGTTTGCATTATTTTGATTGTCCCGTTATATGTTTTTAGTATCAATACATGTGGACAAGCGTGGCGCTACATGTTTAGTGATGGCCAAAGACGGTAGCGCCATGCCTGGGAATGAAAGTTCGTCGTTTTGATCAGAGATTTTCAAACACAACGATGTAGTAAAAATACGTGCTTGTGTTCTACTGATGTAATTTGTGGCATTTTCGTCTAAAAAAATACGAGTTAGAGTCTAAACCAATAAATGACTTCAATTAAAGTTTTAATTAATTTTATCTTTCAGGTGCATTCGGTGTAGACTTTACCTGTAACCCTAACGTGGAAGAAGGAGTGCGTAAGGTGGCGCACGGTATTTTACCGCACGGTGTCACGTCTTTCTGTCCGACAGTCATAACATCGCCGCCCAGCATCTACAAACAAGTGAGCAAATGGTGACATGTTCATTGCAAATTCGACTATTATAATTTAAGTTAGTGCGTCTCCTATTCAGCAAGCTGGAGTTCAATTAAATGTATTTTTTATTGAACTCTTCGACTGCTTCGGCGTATGATTTTTAAAAACAAATATTGTTTTCGTCCGTTTCATATGTGGCGTAGGTTTTGCCGAATATCAAGCGCACCCCTGGAAGCAAAGATGGCGCCGGAGTTCTCGGTACGAACCGTCTTTAAAATTTATTTATTTATATTTATTTGGGAAATTCCCCTCACTGAGTGAATATCACTGCAGGAGATTCTGTACCCTTCGTGTTGCTGTGGCAATATGTGAAGGGCACATTTTCACCAGTATCCCAGGATCGAGTAAATGACTGCGCCGGGAATCGAACCCGGGACCACCCGCTGTCTGTTGCTATATCTGTCTGTTGCCATACCTTCTGAGACGTAAGTGCTTGGATTTTTTAAAGTACCGGTACACGCATGCGAAATGACGTTCAAGTATAGATGATATTTGAAATATTCAAATTACAGTTTCCTCACGGTAATCCACTATGGACAAAATCCATTTGTCCGGCGCTCTACAGAAGTATCACCATCCTTTCTCTGAAATTGTGCAAGCCTTTTTTTCTTCCTCCTAATAATCAGGTATTCACATTGAGGGCCCATTCATCAACAAAGAGAAACATGGAGCGCATCCTCTGGAGTACATTCGGACGTTCGAGAACGGTATCGAAGACGTGCTCGCCGTGTACGGCTCGTTGGACAACGTCCAGATGCTGACGGTGGCGCCCGAGCTGGACAACGCGTCATCCGTCATCGCCGAGGTCGCTTCGCGAGGAATCGCGGTGTCTTTGGGTAACCATCATTTGGTTAGCTATAATTCAGACTGAAAAAATATCGAGCGAGCGAGCAAGCTTCGCGATTTTTTTTTATTCGCCACTTTTACAAGTTAAGTGGTGTTTTTTTTTTTTGTTTTTTTTTAAATTCACCGTAGCGCCTAGTGCACTACAGGAATACTGCACCCTCGTGTCTCTATGGAGATATGTGAG
>JAUJYS010001619.1:0-16854 GCA_033995665.1 Melogona broelemanni | reverse complement strand
TATCTCCATAGAGACACGAGGGTGCAGTAGTCCTGTGGTGCACTAGGCGCTACGGTGACTTTAAAAAAAAAAAATAAAATAAATAAAATAAATTTCCATCCAGACACATTCCCAGACACATTTGTTCACGTTAATATTGTACAAATTTGTTGTGTGTTTACAAATGCTTATATTTGCTAAACAAATTAAATTAGACTGGTATCTTGTTTGCGGGAAACTAATTTTAAAAATAAATATTTACGGGTAAACACTTCGGGTTGCCATGTGCAGAGTTTATCATCCCCGTGTCGCAGGGTTATACTGAATGTGTTTGTGAAACTAGCATTGCACCGGAGCAATCAGTATTTGCCAAATTTAGGGGGCAGCACAAAGTCATCTGTCCTCCAGCGCAAATTATGTACTGTCGCAACCAAAATAAACAATGCGGATATGTTTGCGGCATATTTTATCCTTTCTCTTCACCTTTTAAATTTTGCCAAATAGTTAAATTAAATTAAGATCTTATAACATTGAATATCAATTTGAAAACTTACCACTGAACATTTTTATTAGATGCTATTTGCATTTTTATTTTTATTATTATAAAGAAATTTATTGAAGGGATTTTCAGATAAAATTGGAATTGAACACTTTGGACAATCTGACTTTTTTATATTCTTGTTCAGTTGGCTTTGGCATGCGTTCATATTGGGCCCCACTTCGAAACCTGACGATTCGCGTAAAGTGAACTCACCATTCTCGACAACCGTCTCTGCCACGTTGCGACCCGACTTCTCCCATGACGTGAAAATTATAAATTCTTGAATGAAGGGAGGCACGGCGCAGGTCAGGACGGCGGTGTTGCCTTGGATGACGTACTGATCGTAAACCTGAATTTCATAAAATTGCTTCACGGCTATAAAAGTTTTAGAATAGTATGGACAACACTTTTAAATCGCAGTTCGAGCCGGTGGTGTGGGTTTCGGCGCCGCGCTCCACGCCGACACCCACACGTGACGCCACCTGGTGGAGGGGGCATTGTTATCAACGCGCGCACGTAGACATGACATACATACACACAATCATAAACACGGCAATAAAAATAGATGCACCGTCGATATATAAATGCATAAAGTTTATACATATACATGTAAATATAACTACACATACGTGTGCATGTGCGCCGAGAATATTATTCATGGAACACGTGTTCTACGCGCGCGAGCACCTTCGAGTTATGATTTTTTTTTTGCGCCACCCCGCACGGGCGACGTTCCGCGTTCACGACCCAATCGCTTTGCATATAAATTCCGAAACTACGTGTCACTGCATTCGTGATGAATGATTTTTCAGTGCGGAAGGGGGAAAAGAGAACGAGGTAAGTTTTTTCCCGCTTTAAAATAGAGCCGATGTTCTCTTCGTGGCTGCGGGACTCGTCAGCCATAGTGAAGATTATGATTGTTTTGGGGGGGCTCTCGAACGCGACAAAACTTGTTATGTTCTGGAAACTGTTTTACGGTACTTACGCATGACATGGCGTTTGGTAGGCTCAAGTCAGAATATATCTGATGTATGGAATCATCTTTTTTTTTGGTGCTTGCTTGGAAGTGGACAAGTTTAATTTTTTAAGTGGCACGCATCCTAACCCAAACTGAAGAATTTTAATTAAGATTTTGCTTATACAATTTCTGTTCATAAAAAAATTCGGCTAAGTTACACGCTCAAGACATGAGCGACCTGAAAATATGGTGTCGAGTGGGGTGCGTAGCGAAACTGACTTACCTAACCGAAAACATAACATGAAGTGACTAATCAGGTGAGACTAACTTTCGGTACGCAC
Source organism: Melogona broelemanni (assembly GCA_033995665.1). Classification (NCBI taxonomy): domain Eukaryota; kingdom Metazoa; phylum Arthropoda; class Diplopoda; order Chordeumatida; family Chordeumatidae; genus Melogona; species Melogona broelemanni. The sequence goes on along the minus strand of JAUJYS010001619.1, from coordinate 15,035 downwards.
CCCACTCGACACCGTATTTTCAGGTCGCTCATGTCTTGAACGTGTAACTTTGCCAAAAATTCTGTTACAAGTTCTGGTGCAATATGCGTGTTCCTATACTATTTATAGTTCATTAATTTTTATATTTTATAAGTGAGCCCAAATGAAATTTAAATATTTTCACATGTGTATTAACTGCTTATCATGATTTTATCGCGATTTTTCTTACCAGAGATTAAATTGAAAGACTTAGCACTACCTATAAAAATATTTTTGGCATTTAAGTATCGTGTTATTTAATAGCGATACTAGAAAAATACAATTAGTAATCTGTTTAAATTTAGCCATGCGTAAAAATGTATTGGGGGAATTGCCTTATAATTGGGGCAGAAACATTTTGGCAATATAATCGAACGATTAAGCGATAGTCATCTAAGATTCATATAAATCTGCAAGTTGTTTTTAAGCGTAACCGAAAAGGTTTATCTGTTTGTACGCGAGGCAACGTGGTATGGTGCCGAAAAGTTATGTGCGCCCCCTTTTTTGCTGCGGGGCCTATTTAGGAAATGGTGGCGGCCATGTGGCTGGCTGCGATGAGAGCCGGATGAAATTCTATGAACTTGAGTGTTCCCAGCGGCCCGGGGTGTAAGTAGGATTGATGGCTCCTGGTTGACGTATTGTTTTGCGGATAACTCGTCTCGTGTGGTGCGCTAGTGCCAGCGCTCGCGCGTTTTGCCTTGACGCTAGATAGGACCCTATAGTCTTCGTCGTGGAGAGGAAGCCATCAACCAAGCGCCACTTAACATTAAACTAGCTTTGTTCATGATTTCTGTATGAATCCTGGTCTGCCGGGTGCGCACCTCGCGCCTTCTCTCGCTTTGTTGGGAGTATTTTTTTTTTTTTTTATGTGCATTCTGTTTTGTTGATGTTGTTTGCGCAGCCTTACGGGCTCCGTGGTGGACTTTGAAAGTCCTAACTCTTGGTTAAATATTTACCGTAACCATGAGCGCGTCCGCCGTAAAACCAAGAAACATTTTTTTAAGGTTTCATATTTCTTCTCATGAGTTAAGGACAATCGTTTTATTATGTTCTGTTTGCTGACGTTGCTGCGAACTGTGTTGTTTCAGCGGTTTTATCGCCCGTGCCTGTGGTGCATCTAACCGGTCATATTTAGAAGTCTCTAAATGTAATATTTTCGGCCAACTTTTACATGCATTTGAATTATTAGCGCATAAAATAATGTAAGGCGACGTATTATTATACTAAATGATAATAACATTTTAAAATACAATGTAATACATTCGCGATCCCTTCTGATAAACCATATAAGCAACAATTTATTTTTCGAGCATGCCACACGGTAAATAAGAGATGTAAAGTTAAGTAGGTAGATGATTATGTGTCGGTTTGTCCTACCTGCCCGGACTCGCACGTCGTTGCTGATGACTGTTCCCAGCGAGTTGCTGGCCATACAGCGGTAGATTGAGGCGTGAATATCCTGTCGGTAATCCTTGGCACTGAACGGCGTGAAATGCAGACTACCGTTGGATAAAATTTCCCGTAAGCCGGGCACATTGTTGACGGGCGAGCCGTCGGCCCGCACCCACTTGACGGCCGGCGACGGTTTGCCCTCGGTCCGACACTCGATGGTGGTGCCGGTGTCGTTCGAGAAGTCCACCTGGTCGGGCAGGTTCTCTATTATCCGCGGCCCGCGATTGGGCCGGTCGTGTAAATCCTTGCTGCACCAACACTTTCCTGAAACGAAAGATGTGTAATAGTTTAATCAAGTATCCTTACTATTTTTTTCGAAATCGCTGTAGTAAAATCACTACAGGATTTATACCCCTCGTCATCAAAGCCGGGATCGCCGCATACACAATGGCGGATGCAATATGTGAGGGGCAGGGAAGGGAAGGGGAAGGCAGCTAGTATAGCAAGGCTGCCTTCACCCCTAAGCTATGGATACAGTAGTCTCTGGACAAGCTCAGGGGTAACGCCAGTACCTCAGGCTCGAATAAACGAGCCTTTCGCCGGGAATCGAACCCGGGACCGTCCGCACCGCAGTCGAAAGCATGACCGACTGAGCTAGACAGTCGTACCATATACATCCGTAACTTGTAGATCTCCTGTGCAAAAAAAGAAAAATCAAGCACATGGAATGTAATTAAAAAAAAATTGCATTGTCGAATTATGCACAATCAATGAACATAGTCTCAACAAAAATGAAGTTTTATACTGCGAGGTGCAGTTGTCGTAGCTCAGTGGTAGATCATCCGCCATTGTGTATGCGGCGATCCCGGGTTCGATTCCCGACTCGGGCTTTAGTTATTAGATCCCGAGGAACTGGTGAAAATGTGCCATGTACTCGAGCATTTAGATGGTTGTATAATCTCCTGATGTGATATCATTGATTATCAAAAGCAAGATAAATGTTGATCAGAAAATGGTTTAAAATAATTTGAAAAAATCTTTAGATAGTTTTTATAAGACATTTTTATTTTTAATCCCGCATCATCGCAATGTATCACGAAAATGTGTCCATTTATTATTTAGTAGACTGCTAAAATATACCAACTATTCATTTCTTCCTTTGTAGAGGGATATGCTGTTTGAGGTCAAGCAAGTTTAAAAATTATTTGGCAAGTTGAATTTTGATCACTCAGTATGTAAGGGAATCTCCTAACTATGCCAAACTAAAATTGAGAGTAAAACTCGGGTATAAGGTGGATTATAATTCTTCTTTGCCCTTTAAGCGTTGTGCTATTCCGTATTTGTTTGGCTTATGTCAGCAATTTTTGTGATGGCGTTCTGTTTATCCGGGTCACCGCGGATGGCACGAAATACGTTATATCAATAAGGAGCTCTTCGATTCAAGCGATGAATAATCGTCGTGTCATTTCGTCGGTCACGACGAAGTGCAGCGTCGCATTAAATTACTCTGGCTCTCGTGTTATGCGGCCGGGGGGCTGTGCGGCCGTCTCCACCCAACATTAGCTTAATCGCATTCTCGATCTAGAAAAGTGATCATCTTTTCATATTCACTTTAATATAAATGCTAGGAGGCATATGCTTGAGCAGAGACGAGTGTTGGCCTAGCTCAGAGCCGGACCGGCTTTCGAAGTATTAAATTGAGTTTGGGCAGCTGCTTTTTCTGGCATAAAGCCTCTTGGGACCTACGCTTACACTGTTAACCAATTACAATATTACCAGTCCTAAGGCGGGCGCTTAAATATGGCGTGAGATAATTTTAAGCAGAAGTAATATTCATAAAATATCATAAAAAAAAATTGTAGACTCGAATAAAAAAATTATGGATTGTGAAGAAACGATTGCGGTAGATGTAACAGACCGATTGCCTAGGGCAAAAGGCGACCTGCCACTTGGCCAAAGATCAGAGGTCTGCTCAAGTGGGGTCCAGGACAGCGAACTAAACGGAGAACACGAGGCAGAAGGACATGGCAAAAACATTTTATTTACAAAAAGAATCGTTCAACTGTAGAAAAAGTCTGGCAGTGGCCGGCTACCACACAGGTTCTCTTTGGCCAACAAGAACAGTGGAGTGCCGTAATGTGTAAAATTATTTATTGAGATTCGGAGGGATAAATTCGTTGTAGTCGTTCACGTGGTCTCTGGAGTTTATGGAAACTGAATTCGAATCTGCCAACTCAGTGGCTCTTTCCCCTCTACATAATTTTTGTAATAGGTCAGGCCGAGCTGCGGGGCGACATTTAATTACTTATGCCAGGTAATGACCGGGCTGTTAAGTGAATGTATTGCTGCGAAACGAGATTCATTAACGATGAAGTCTCACACAAAATAGCTTTTTATTTTTCCGAAACGAAAATGATGTCGCTTCGAGGAGAACGACTCTTGTACTGGTCTCCTCCGCATGCTTTCATTTACGGAATATACAGAGCGCGTTTGAGAAGGAGATACACATGTTCGCAACGAGCCAATTATAAGCAGTTGTACACGGTATCTCTAAAGCTGGGGTCTCAAGATTAATTGCTTCATTTATTTATATTGCCTACGCGCGGGGGTGTTGCACGTCTGTAGATTTGGGGAAATGGGGAAAAAAATCGTCTAAGAATAGCACCAAATGTTGTGGCGCGGTTGTTAATTTTCCGCCTTTGGGTTCATCACATTTGTTTGTGTATTCGTGCGACTGACTATACACGCATTAAATGTCTAGTCCTTTTTCTAGGAAATCTGTACACTAGTGACTGTCGAGTTGCTTTTCAACTTAGTACTGCCTAGAATATGTTTGGCTGAATTTGTCCTTTCAAATATCTGATTCGTTCAACTTGTTAAGAAATATGCCTCCAAAAATTGAGGGTTGTTTTTCTGTTAACTCTTACCTAGAATTGGTTTGGTTGGGTAGATATAATAGCAATTTATCCTGGCTAGATATTTCATCAGAGGAAGGTATTCACTGAATAGAACTTTGTGGTCAACTCACTCAAAAATGTTCATCCAAAACGTATTTAGCTTTCAGTTTCGATTTAACCGTTTAGCCGCTCTATTGGTTCCAAGGGTAAGCATAGTTTCCAAATCAGTACACATTGCTTGCAAGCCACCACATTTATAATTTAAATGACATTCTCTTGACTCGGTAGATATATTATTTTTTTCTACAAATTTTGAGTGAATACACTAGTTTAATCAATAATTCGTGTTAGACTTGGTTCCTGGGATTCAACGTTCATACACTGTGGATCGCTATCCCGATACCCACATTTTGTAATAATCTTGTGTTTACTGCATTTTATTTGTCATGATACTTTTACATCTGAAAAACATTACATATTATAAAATTTTTTTTTTTGGCAATCATTCATTTGATTAATGCACTGTCCACTCTTACAATCCATTTAGTGTCCCGTTCTGTAGTGGTTCTCAGGAGGTTACTCAATAACTGGAAATGTTGGCAAAATCGTCCGTAGAAATATCTTATTTTTCGAAATTGGGTTCAGTGCATTGTATGTTTTCGTCTTAAATTGGTGATTGATGTTGTGCAGTCTAGAAATCGGCAGTAAAAGATACGAGTACATAAGTATTGATATTTTTTTTTTTGGATCGTGGAATAGACTTACTCCACTCGCGTGCAAAGATATTTAATAGTTTATTTTTTACTTCGATTTGCGATTCGATAAGAGGAACGTCGAGCTCTCTATCTGGCTGGCGCCGATATTTGTCGTCAAATATCCAACCAACTTGTGTACTTATGTATAGGCGCGCGCACAGGCCTTCGCCGGGCGCGCTTCTGCAGAAAGAATTCAATTTCAGACTAAGCAAACGAACGGGGATGAAAGGTTTTCTATATAGTCGTCGCGCGCGCGCGTTCAGGAGACAAACTTTTTCTCGCACCTTATTCGTTGTGCCGTTAGTTGGGTTCACCCCCACCTCTCCTTCCCGCTCCTCCACTCTCCTCACCACCTACCTCAATTCAACATGCATGCGCAGTTCGTAGGCAAACCTACGTCACTCCGCACTACGCACGGTAGTGGCAAAGAGCTATAGTGAGGGATTTCGGCACACAATCGTATATTAGACCGGGAATTAAGGTGCATAGAAAAAGGAAGATTCGCGCGATCAAGAGAAGAGGGGGAAAAGCTTGTGTTGTGTATGTGTGTGTGTGTGCGTGCGCGTGTATTGATCAGTTGTTGGTGGGGCTTGCTCGCGCCAGCACATCTGTTTGCTCTCGCTTGACATGTTGCAAATACTTTTTTCTAGTTGGCAAAACATCATCTCGACAAGCATGTCTGTGTGGTCCAATCGATCAAATTCAGCCGGATTGTGCTGCTTCAACGGTTGGCGTTGTTAGGCGGTTGGGGGGATGAGGCGATCGGTTGGCTCGGCGCGTTGGCGCGTGTGGCGCCATCTGTCGTTGGAAAAATTGCGAAATTTTGCATTGAAATGCGTTGATTTAGTCAATTTAAGGCCCGGATCGATACCGATCGATCTTTTGCAGCCGATGCGATACTTTGTGGTTGCGGATAAGTTCCACGTGCATTTAATGTTTTGCAGTAAAATATGTAAGTCACTTGGTCGAAAAAAAATCTATCACTGAGCATATTATTAAATGGAAACCGTATTAAGAGTTTCTTACTATTGTGTTGCTACTACTGTATTGCAAATTGTATTCACAATTTGCATACAGTATATATTTTAGAAATATTTCAAGTAATGTAAGATGTAAAATAAAGAAAACTATGCCATTTTTCAAATAAATCATTTTATACAAAATTGACGTTTTAATTGATAATTTTTCGTAATAAGCACATTTTATTGCCTATTTTTAAAGCTATGTTTTGCAATTTTTGCTGTGGCTTCATTATATGCTTCTAAATTGAGTCATAACAAAACTAGCTAGCATCAATTTCTACAGGGTGAACCAGGAAATGTGGACCCTCATTTATTATGTCGAATAAGTCGGCCAAAAGAAGTCATCTTATTATGAAATTCAGCGATAAAAAGGTTGACGCTATCCTTTTTTGAATTTCGAGTTTCAAAATTCAAAATTCCCACCTTGCGGGTGGCACGCTCTACCAATGCAATTACACTGCGCATCTACCACAATTAGCTGTGAAAATGCCTTGCACGAAAAAGGATAAATTTGTTATCAAATTTCTTTGAGAAAACAAAGCGTTTGGTACAAAATGACTTCTTAAAGAGTTCCCAAACAAAAATAAAATTTAAATAAAATGAAAAATTAAAAAATTCAGCAAGATGGCGATCATCGGGCAAAGGACTTAATTTGTAGCCGACACACGATGGGCTGGAGCGCAACCATGCTAATTTTTTTGGGAGGAATTTTTTAAGAAGTCATTTTGCACCAATAGTTTTGTTTTCTCAAAATAATTTGATAGCAAACATTTTTTTTTGTGCAATGCATTTTTTACAGCTGATTGTGGTAGACCGTTATTTTTGGCAGACTTATTCAAAACAATAAAAGGGGTCCATAATTCCTGGTTCACCCTGTATTTTGACCTTGATTTATGAAATTCGCTTCTGGTCAGTTGTGGTTAAATTCTGTTTCAGATTTGCTCGCGTTGCTAGTACCCAAATAAATGGGCGCAGCGCCCTCAGAGTATTGAGTGTGTTCTCAAAAGATGTAGTAGGCTCACGCCTGAATACTGCGGGCATCTGTGAGCTCTCTCAAACATGCTTTGCCTATAGCCTTCACGGGCATATACGTGCCTGTATACTCCCTACATTGGCGAATACGGCAAGACGCGGGGGAAAGAGTGCCCAGGTCTGTGCTCACGAGATTTGCTGATCGTTTCTACGAGATGTGTAGAATCACGTGGATGTGTGAATTCGAGGAGCTGACCGACAACACTGCTCGGACAAATTGCCAGGGATTGGCGCAATTCTGGTCGTGTGTTACGCGCGGGAGGGTCTCACTTTGCTAAAGCCTGGTTTGTGTTGGTCGAAGTTAGCCGGCCGATCTGTATTTGTCATGAGCGGGTGCGTGCGGTATCGATGTCCCGAATATTTGACGGCTTCTGTAGATCAACCACCCGTAAAGTTGTGTCGTTGCAACGTCCAGTGCAATTTGAGCGAGTATTTTTTGAAATAGAAAAAAAAGTGATGGTTTTTTATTTTATGATTGGCTGGTGTCGACAGTGGTTTCTGCAGCTGTATTGTTCAAATCCAAAATATTATTGTTACACGTGTTACGGTCGTCGTTCATTGGTAGATAATCCGTCTGTTGAGACTATTCCGGGTTTGATTCACGGCTCGGGATTTCGTTATTCGAAATTCTGTGTCAGATTCGGTTATTTGATCCAGAGGTACTGGATACATATTCACACATAGAGGAGATTCCTTAATCTAAACAAAATGTAAAAAAATACATTTGAAAAATAATATGTATCGAGGATGGGTTAGACCTTAAACTTAATTTTTGATTTCCGATTTTAGTCGTGTATTTCTCGTACTTTACGGTAGATAAAATATTTAGATTATGGGCGAATAATCTTTTTAACAGTTGTTCCTGCTTTTACCTTAACCATGCAATGTTGTGCGAAGTATTGTTATGGTGTAACATTAGTATTTCATAACATAAAATATGTTTGTTGCTTATTTTAGCCACTACTAATTTTAGCGTTGATCTATTAATGGAAATTCCTAGGTACAGAAATACATTAAGGTAGTTTTCTTGATGGTCAAACAATTGTCGCAACAGGTTGCGTTTTCCAATTTATGGACGGGGTAATCTGGTCCACCGGGTCCCCAAAACATATTGGTCAAACGTCATCCAATGACATGTTCCTTTTTCTTTATTGGACAGAAGCTGGTTTATCGTTGTCTGTCCCGCTTTTTCTATGAAATGTCCGGGTTTTTGAAGTGAAGTGTCACACGTTCAATTCCCAACAGATAAAGAAAAAAATCTTATGTGCCTGGTTTCAAACTTTTACTATTAGGTGTACGTGTGTTGCCCGTGACCGAATTTTTTCTTCTCTTCTTTTTTCGTGTAGGAATTGTATGAGCGAAGCGACAATAACCCCGCAGCCTGGAATGCGCCTTGCGCGCATTTTTAAATTGCTCCCTACGTTCTCTGCTACAAATTTATTCGTGAGGATGAAAGAGAGTGCGTTACGATAAATTAAACGAGGGTACCGCCGTGTGCTGGCTTCACCTGTGTGATGTGGAGTACTCCGCTATACATAGAAACCGAATTTTTCATTTCAAACTTATTCGTGCGTATATACACGGTGCAGCGTGTTAGCTATTCGCTGTAGCATGCCAGAAATTCTCGTGTTTTACAACTAATACATTTTAAAGGTAGCATGTGCGGAGTGTATTAGTTTTCTAAATAATCGGCGAGCTGTTTGAGCGCTCATACTTGGTTTGTTTTATAACTAAGTTTATCAATTACAGTATGAGGCTGTATGTATGTTACTGTATGAGGCTCGGATCAAAAAATCAATTTTGAATAGGCGGGGTGGCAGTTTTTAACTTTCCGCTTATTTAGAAGACGAAAAAAATACTAATGTACTCATTCGAATAAATCTTAACTGCAACTATTATGAAAGTTAGCAATGTTTAATTTCAATAAAATTAAAATTCGTAAAAAAATTTAACTAGACATTTGAAAGTTGCCCATATCTGATATCTTGGGTAAATGCCAACACAAGACAATTTTCTAGTCGAAATCTTGTTCGCATTTGAGTTAATCGTATTTCTGAGTAAAAAGGTTATTTCCAATGATTTGTCTCAAAGTACAAAGACTTTCAATTGCGTGCACCATTTCATTATTTTTTTAAGTTCTAAGTGAGAAGATTACTGAAAAAACTATTCACTTTCGTGAGATTCAGACAGACAATTTTCTGGTCGAATTCATTTAAAATTTAAACGAGCTCGAAACCTCTCTCCCCAGCATTCCTAACGGATTGATTCATTCTGTCTGGCTTTTTCCCTCCAGCCTCGTTGTGTAAATCGTATGTGTCTGGAAGCAGGGAAATGGAATTGGAGAGAAACTCTCTCTCTCCACTCAAGATTCCCTGTTAAATTTTATACAGCGAAAAGATGCTTCCTCGCGCAATGCGCACATACACACACGCAAACACGCTGCAGCAGCAAAGGAGAACGTAGGCGCATCATGATTGAGAAAAATCCTAGTTTGTCGGATTTTCAATTTATGGCCTATGGGGTTCTGATTTGCCTTACACATTCTGTCGACAGCAATCATCCTGCCGCTGCGTGCAGCTGCGTATCTGGAGAGAACAATCGGGGGGCCCTATTTCTCGTCTTTTCTCGAAATTGTATGTACACGAAAGGGGGCTTTACGATTTTCATCCTTGGCCCGCAGCACGAATTTCGGCATCAGTCGGGTAATTCACGCGCGCTCCAACGACTGTTTCACGAAGCCTGCGCGCATGTACTCCTAGGATCCCCGTCTAAATTGACCATTTTTATGCAGTTCCTTTTTAAAGTTTTAAACCCTGTATTGATTTTTTTGCAAAAATATAAAATTTGTTTTTTCTGATATTTTTTACGGATTCTTTAGAAAAGTTGGCTTACGTGGGTTGGTAGTTTGTCACTCAAATTATCATTTCCAAAAATATCGATATATTTTGTAGATGACCTCGTGTCTTTTGAGCTGATGCCTAGAACCACATCTCTTTTCCTCCCAATTTTCATTTTTTTTTGTTTTTTTGCAATTTTTTTTTTTTTGCAAATTTTGTTTGTCTGCAAGCCACGCTGTTCGCCATGAAAATTTTTTAGCAAGCAAACTGAAATTATCACGAGCTAGTGTGCTTAGAATCTTCAAATGTCTTGGAAGAAACCAAGGTATATTTATCTCTTAAAAGCCATGTTGAAGGTGGTGAGGCAGCGGCTATCCTACTTTGACCATGTCAGTCGGGCTATACCTTTAGAAATGAAATTATGCTTAGAATAATGGAGGGCAGCCGAAAAAGGGAAAGACGAAGTATTAAGTGGATGGATGGTGTCAAGGAGAGTTCAGGATTGAATCTTCTATCGCCTGTGTGCCATTCGAAATATTGGCAAGCCTTTTTATTCATTAGGTCAGTGTTTTCCAAACTTTTTGGCTCGCGGAGCCCTTTTTAGAACAAATTTTAATGGCAGAGCCCCTAAAAGCCAGCAATTTTAATGGCGATTCATAAAGGGAATTAAGGTTATGTGTAGTGTTTTATTATTTTTTTTTTATTATCCAGGAGTGGCGCGGAGAACAGTTTAGAAAATGAGGCATTAGATCATCTGGGGTCGTCTTCGATGACGCTCAATAATGGTGGTTATTATATTTGCAGTATGAATACTATTCGGTAATGATATGGTAGCGATCGCAATCTTAGGCTGCAAGCTTTAAGATAATTTCCGGCGTTTTAACAGGATGCTTGGTGCGATTATTTTTCTGTTGACCCTAAGACTACGAGTATAATCATTTGTCAGTGATTATATTATGAAGACACTTTGACTTCATTCGAAAGTATTTTTTTGAACAATTATCATTCTTAGAGGAGAGCTCCTTTCCCTAAGAACAAATGTAAAGGAAACGTCACAATTTTAAGATACTTTTTTTTCCTCACTTAAATCAGTCACAACATTTCTAGGTAATATTGGATCATCTCAATTTGCGTGCGTGCAATCTTTTGCCAAAACGTTCGCCAATCTTTTCGAGCCATATCGACGTTCCCAGAATCCCAAGAAAGTGTGCTCGGGCTTAGGTAAAACCACTCTTTTAAATTAAGTTGTTATTTTTTACGGTGCACAACCGGTGTCAACGGGGTCTCGCGAAGACGTACCGCGCGCTTCGTCTTTCGATGGCCTTCTATTTCGCGGGCGTCATCATTTCGAGCTGCTCTCGACGCGGGGCTCCACCATTCACATATACACATACGCGCACACCCACACCTGCACACAGAGTGAGTCTGACGACACGGTAGCGTTGGCAGCGAATAACAATAGTCAGTTGTCTGCTTCCTTCCTGAAGCGGTGATAAAGTGGAGTCCCCGCGTAGAGAACTTTGCAATCGCCTAGTGCCCCCTTAATGGCATGTCGCGCCTGGAAAAAAGCCCTACTTATTACTTTAATAAAGTGGATACATCTCCATCTCTCTCTATCTCGCTTTTCGTTTTCTCCCCTGCACACTGCACTCTAGGCTGGTTCTCAGTGCGTGCGTGTGCGGGTAGGCCATATTGCGACACGGGTCTATCTAAGCTACGCGGGGAGGCGAATATATATATTATGCGCCACGGGTACGGTAGATGGCGCACTTTTTTATTATTGGTCATAGAAATAAATTGGCAGCAGGTATATGTGTATCCACACGGTTACATGCAAGTGAGATGTCGCGTCTATATATTTTTCTTAAGCGTGTTTTTTTTTCGAGTTGTTGCATTTTTTTGGAAATACGAAATCTTTTTCTATTGGAGACTGTAAAGTTTATCGTCGCTCTACGCGACGTATAAAAAAAGATGATTACGTAGGTGCAATAGAAACGTTGTAAATCCTTGAGCGTTTCTCTGGGTGCCTTCAATTCCGTGTCTCCGAATATGATCATGCTTGCATGTGAGCTTGCTATAGGAACATCTGTTAAATTAATAATACAGTCTCGGCTGCTACGTGCAAATATTTTTAAAGACCAGATATTTATATTTATTGTTATATTATTAATTTAGCCCATTAAGCGGGATTGACTAGACTGCCTCGTCCACGTTCCTTGCGTATGTGTTAACAAGGAAGATATCGGTGTGCTCGTTCACCTTTAAAAATATCTGTTGTTAATACAATTTCACAATTGCTTATTGGATTTGAAATATATTTTTTGCGGTAAAGCATGAATTAAAAAATTGTAGGAGAGATAAACATTCTGGAAAAATAAACGCTTAAAGGGATACAAAACTCTGTATTTATTTATCTAATAATTTTGTTATTTAACACAACTTTGTGTTTCTCCATTCACCATGAATTGTTTTTCAGTCATCAGTTACGGATCTTAAGCTAATGAAATATTTGCTCAATGTTTGTTTCTAAAGTTTATAGAAAATGATAAGCCTCTTGATGAAAAGCAATTGTTCCCCATTTACTTTAGAATTTTGGGAACGCAAGCAGCATCATGTATCAAAAAGCAAACCTATTGTACAACGTGTTGAGTTGATTGCTCTTACGCCGCATAGCTCAACTGTGGGTATTTTTGGCCGAGGTATTTTTCGACCGGTGCATTACCGGTTCAGTCCTCCTTATATTTTAACGCCTAATGCATTCCAGAAGATTGATAGCTTTAATGGAGCGTCGTAGCCGCGCTCGCTTAGAATCATGCATTATAGAGATGGTTTTCGAGTTAAGCTTCCTTGTTAGAAGCGCCGTAACGTCAGGTGACATGCTACGCCTGGGAGTCTCCACCATATGGACCCGAGCACGTATGTGTACTCACTTACTCGTACACGAGGTGTACATTGCACTCCTATGTGTGTGTTGATCGCTATTGAGATACGGGCAGCGTCGTGATTGACATTAGATTGCCATACATCACGTGGTACGATAATTTCAATGGTTTTGCATTTGCTTAGCAGTAACCTGAGGACAATACTGCTCTGTGATCGTTTAGTTATTTCGAAAGGAACAGGGTTAATTATTAAATAGGAGCCGTTGGTATGCAATAGCTTAATTTGAAATGTTTTTCTCGACCAGAGAGAAATGGAAATTGCAACTTCTTGGGTATTATTGATTTTTTAAAATAATATCAAGAACACTTAATACGATTACATAGATGTTATGTAAAAGTTTAAACGTTGTATGTACATTACAGAGTATTAATTAAATATGCAAACAGTATGACTCTCCTATGGGTCACGCGATATCCTCAACGTCCGAACAGCTGTTTTCGCGTTGTTTGCATCTTCCTAAGGACCCACAGGAAAACTTTGGGAGAGGATCGAGAATCTGGCTAGGAGCTGAGCAGAAAATGCCCATCCTTTTCCTGAGGAAACAATCGCCCTTCCACATCTTAACTATCGAATGGTTGCGTCACTTGCATCTTCCTCAGTGCCCACTGGAAAACTTTGGGTCCTGAGGAAGATGCAAACGACGCGAAAATGGCTTTTCGGACGATAAGGAGATCGCGTGACCCACAGGAGGAGTCATACTGTATGTATATTATTTATTCACAATCTGTATAATATGCATGCAATGTTTACACAGTTTCTACATCATCGGTAATTGTGATAAAATTTCTTGTTAAAAATTTAAATAAAATATTACACAAGAAGTTGCAGTTTCCGTTTCTCTTGTCGAGGAAATATTTTGAATTTAGCTATTGCTTAATGATGGCTGCAATTCGTTTGTACACGAGTGGAAACCAACTGCACGCGTCTTGATGGATTCATATGTCAGAATTTGTTAGCATGGGTCTTTCGTACCATGAATAATAAACCTTATTGTTTTTTTAGTAGGTCAAGGGTAATATTACAGAATGAAATTTCATTCAGAAATATTCTCCTTTAAATGATTGTTCTGTTTCAAAGCAAGTTCCATGTTATTGTAAATGTGAATTTAGCCTTTTTAACAAAATATATCTGAATGAAATCTTAATAAATATTCGTGCGCCTTCTTTTGTTTTTCAACACATGCGCAACCTGGTAAACTGGTTAGGGTCGCTTCGTTAAAAGAATTGTGCAAAAATGTAAGTCAACATCCTCGACAATATCTAGCTGCACGTTCAGAAGATATCTCGGAAATTCAGAAAATGTTGACTCATAAATAATTTACTCGTACGCTCACTAATGTGTGCTCATTTGTTATGTTGATGTTAGCTCTAGATATCCCGAGAATTCTTTTCGTTTTTCTTTTTTTTTTAATGGTTGCCTTTACAGCGGTAAAATAGAACATTTTTACATGTTTATACTGAAGAATATTTTCACAACAGCAAAGAGCAATGCTGATGAGCAGACACCAGTCTACCAGGCTCGTAGTGTTCGTTGTTATACGAATATTAATGGTTGGAATAATTTCTGGTTCTTATTTTCTCAGTTTTCCAAGCTAAAATAACTTACACCTACAAGCTAGTTTTCATGATTCATTGTGATAAAGTTTCGTAACTGTAAAAAGGTTACTTTTCTTTACAATTTTTTATTTATTTTTTTATTTTAAATCACCGTAGCGCCTAGTGCACTACAAGATTACTGCATCCTCATGTCTCTGTGGAGATATGTGAGGGGCAAGGATGAAACTATTTAATTTCTTAGGACAGTTGAAAACGTTAGAACAACTTGTTTTTATGCCACGAAAATTCGTTTACGTTGCACAGTAAACGTAATTTGCAATTCATTTTGTATTTCAATAAACTTGCGTACAATTGTTTTTTTTTTTCTTTTGTATTTACGTTTTTGTTTACTCATCAAAGGAGTTTCTCAATCATTCACTTGTTTGAACAGATGCGCATTTTTTATTACGATTACTAGTGAATATCACTAAATTAAATTATGTACCCCTCGTGTCACTTTGGTAATATGGCTGAACTACACGACCAAGACATGAGCAACCAGAAAATACGGTCTATCGGACGTACGGGGTAGTGGAACGCGCGC
>JAUJYS010001618.1:0-16855 GCA_033995665.1 Melogona broelemanni | reverse complement strand
GCCAGACTGCAGGATCCACCCCTAAGCTCTGGACTCCCTAATGGAAGCTCAGGGGTGACACCAGTACCCCAGGCTAAAACAGACATGTATGAACAAAACATTTTTCTTAACCACCAGTGGGATATACAAAACATTTTTATTAACCACCAGTGGGATACCCGTATCCTTTGACCTTTTTAAAAATGATTTTGAGGGTAAAATAGTGAATTTAGATTTTTCTTCATTAATTATTGAAGCATACATCATTTAAATTATACTTATTTGAAAGAAATTTATTTAAAAGGCGGGATCCCAGTTTATCGTTAATCGTTCAGTTAATCAGTCAATCGTTTTTGAATTTTTTTCGAAGTCCCCGGAGTCAAGGACAGCAGCAGTCACCAAAAACCAGATTTTTCCAAAAAAAACAAAACCACACAAATTGAATACCAATAGGACACCCGTGTCCAATTTCTGCTCGGGAGTCCACAGAGAATTAATAGAGAAACTTTACAAAAGTGTCGACAAATTCGTTCATCGTGTGGCTAAGCTTTTTGCGAATAAATGTATCCATAGATTTTGATCCATTACCCGCAGACAAAATTATTTCGACCAACTTTTGACGGAGAAAAAAAAAAGTGGACAACACAACTACAAGTTAAACAAAACACATACTCACTTAGTGTAATCGAATAGTTGGTAAGTTTTGCTTCGTTGCAGCCTCGACATGACAAATCCACAGTAGCAGACCCCACGCAGCGCGTCCCCCCTCCCTCCACCCCTCAAACACACAGACGTCCAATTAGGCGCCAAACACTAATTACCGGATTGTTCCCCGCGCGAACCGGCGAATACAATTTAATATATTAGCAATCCCAGCACGTTCACTTAATTCAGCGCAAAACGAGTGTCAACTTTTATTTATCCGGCCGATGAAAACACAAGCGTATAGGTATCCATACTAGAGTATATACCGTGTATATCCCCACAACAAGAGATGATTTGCACAGTCACATTGGCGTAGAATGAAATGACGCTAATAACTTCACGCGCCTACCCACTACGTTGTATACATACAATGCTTGTTTGTTGGTGCACTTTTTTTTAATACAACTCCCTGAAGCTTGGCCCAATGAGAATGTTCCTTGTCTATTTTTTTTCTATACCAAGCCAAATAGAAATATCTCGAGTCGGTGCCAATTAAAAACAAGACAGGTACACCAAGGCTTTTTCACAATGCAACAGGCGATGTCTTCTGTCACCAAATGTCGTCGATCGAACGCACAAAAAATAATGGACAGACACCACGCTTATCTTCATAATTTGAAGCACTTAAAGGCAGAGTGGTGTAAGTAATTTTTTTTCAAACAGAGAACAGGGTTTTTAATAGAATTACTACGTTGACGCCTAAGCGTTTTTGAAACTCGTGTTGTTTTTCTGCCGGCGTTTTGACTTCGTTCTCACTTTGGCATGCGTATATTGCATTTCTGCACTACAACAAAGAAAACCCCGAAAAAATAGAATTACACCACTCTTGCTTTTAACCGCATCATTTATATCTCTACATATATGTACGACCCACGACAAAGGTCGCATCAGAAGGTTGTCAATTTTCGACACAGACTATAATTTATTGTTAGCTGTTCGTTAAAATTTCCAGGCGAGCACATAAACACGTTGGCGCGTGTGACTATGTTATCTGGTTGATTTCGTTTGGAATTAACCCAGTCTAGCCAGTTACAAATTTATTCCTAAATTGGAACCTGATTTTGCCTGCCGTTCAAATATTTGCGGCTGTCTGTACGAGCATCAAATTGATAACACAAGCCAAATATGCCAAATATAAACTTTAAAACACTCGGGACTAAACTATGATTATGTCAAAAATATTTCTAAAAAAAATAATCTAATTTACAAAGTAAATATATCTAGATATTAGCGACAATATCAAAATATATTTTAGCAAACATAAAACGACATTGACGGGTAGAAGCAAAAATGTCATCATATGTTGCTTAAATTCGTCGTGAGTCAGATAAATAAAATAAAATATATAATTGATCACATGCATGCCCCTTGACATCATATCCTAAATCCCAAATTTAAAATGCTTATCCTAAAATTATAATGCTCGCGGAACTATGTCGAAATATTAAGTTAGATCAACATAAAAAATAATAAATATCGAAATATGCAATAATGTTCGAAATAGAAACTTCGCTAACTGGGATTAGGAAGCAAGATGAACGTGACTTGTCGACAAATACGATAAAATTCGACTCGTCCCGCCGGTGATAGCAGAGATAAAATGGTCGCGTCCTGCCAACGATGCAGCATCGCAACCAGGAATCTATCGCCCCATTTCCGAACGAGCGTTTTTAAATGACGAACCCAACGCCGCCGCCCACGATTGGTTGTATCGTTTGCGTCGTCGCTGGTTGCGTGGGCGGCGACGATATGACACTCCATCGGGATTAGTGTACGCGTGCCTTAATCGTGCTGTATCGTTCGAAAAGCAAACAAAAAAATTAAGGGCGAGCAGAAAACTTGGTGTTCCATTTTTCGCCGTAATCGGCCAATCGCGGTAGAGATTGCGATGTCGAGCTGACGTCACCAATTTTAAAAATCGCGAATGGGGATTGCGAAATCTCATCCACAAGAATTCATTAGAAAACTTCAAAGCGCCTGAAACGAGGAATGCTCTCTTAATTTTGCATCGCTAATTGAACAAACGCCTCCAAATACCAAGAGGTTTCCTCGAATTTACGAGAAATGAGTTTTTATAATTATTACCATTTCCAATACCTGTCATATCTGCCTATCCCAGTACCACACGTGTTGCTAAGGCAATGTCTAAAATGTTACTATGCCTAAGGGACATGTTTTAACTAGTGCCCCGCGGATCGAAAAACCACGCTGGGAATCGAACCCGGTACCACCGCACCGTAGTCGTTTACAATCCCGACTGGGCTACGGCGATTCTTCCTTGTGATTGGTCTAATTTCCCTCATCTTGGAGGGGGGGGAGGGAAAAAGAGACAGAGAATGTGTGCTAGAAATGCTTATTTATCGCGACACATTTACTTTTAACGCGGTTTTACGAATGGCGGTTTGGGGATTGCAGCACACCACCGGTATTTATTTTAAAGCGTCCCAGATAGTTTCCCACCATAAAACGCGTAGCCTCGCAATAAAACAAAACCAAAAAACAAATAACTTCGTTTCCTGCAAAGTAACTATGGGCAAGCCTAAGTTAAGCTCAGCGTTTCCATCGTACATGTGCAATGTCCACAAAGCCTTCTTGTCACTTCGGAGCAAAGGGTGAACATGCACGTGCATGTACCAGCAACCAGTCTCGCCATTTTACACTCTGTACTAGCACGTTCTTGGAAGCTGAAGCAGACAAAAATATAATAACGGCGAGACAAAATCAAGTATCCTGGTGGTTATTACATCCGCCAAGATCCGTTAAGATCCTGGCGAGACATGGAAATAAATTCGGAGGAAATATTGTTTCGTGGATTTGTTTGATCATACTTGATCATGCCTTAGTTATGGTGGAATTGCACAAATGTGAAAACCACTTATATAAAAAAAATGGGTTCAGCAAGTATGGGTGATCCACAATATCACTAGGGGGTGCACATTTTGTCACCCGACAAGGGGCGGTAAGTTGCAATTGACTCCCGCTGGTGGCGCTTAATCTGCCAAATCCCATGTCATGAGCGCTGTTAGTCAATATATATTTAATTATTCCACATATAGCCCAGAAAATATACCGTAGATCCAGGAAATAAAATCCCAATATGCAAGTGTATAAATAGGTTTTCTGAAGTAGAGTATAGGAGTTCCTGGAATTTTCTGGATAACAGTTTATGAAACATCGAACTGCTATGTGTGCAAGGAGACCACCACCCATGTACCAAGTCAATAGATGTCATGCACGGATACCATGGGTCTTGGACTGAATATAAATAGGCACCAAATGCCACCACATGCCACCACACTTGGAACATAATGTTATGTTATGAAATTCGACAAAAGACAAACGCACCCCTGCTCAATCGTGATTACTAGTTCGAATAGCCATCTCGCGAAGTAGTTTTGTAAATCTGGTCCGATTTGGTGAGATGGTCTTCAGTATCAGACACATACGCGTTCAAAAGTTTGGTAATATTACAAGAACCATTCATTTTGGTCCAACTGCATTGCAAAGTGAACCGAAAAAAACTTAAAATGTTATGATTAATACTATCTCAACTATTAACACATTTGAAACATGTTTAATCGCCAAGCCGAAAACTTCAGACTTCAGTATCAGTAATGTGATTACAGTACGTGGGAACAAGATTATAACCTCAAACACGGGTCAGCTTGCCAAATGGTATAATGTATACTGGATATACAAATCGTCGTTTATATTTATAGCGCGCTATAATAATGTTTGTCCATCCGTAAAATCCATTAGCCGGGCTAACATGTTTGCCAACTTATAAAACAAAACTTCTATCTTATTACCACGCCGCAGATAACCAACGAAAGCGTGCCGAGACAAAATAATTCGCCAACCCCCGATTAGAAAAAACAGCGCGCTGTAGTCACGCGAAAGTCTACCAAAACACGACGAGTATATTACACTGCGTTAACACCCACCCGGCCACTAAGTCGCTCAGCATAAACCGAAATCAAGTCGAAAACTCTAAACAACCATTAGGTTAAAACACGTGAAAATACACTGGACTCAAATTTGGTGCGAAAAATTTAAGACTGATCCAGTGCCTGTCGTATTAGATTTTAATTAAAGATGAAGTAGTTCTTCCATTTAAATTAAATTAAACACAAAATTAAAATTGCCCCTACAATTTAGAAATTACCAAGCACAAGGCAAAGCGAAAAATCGTTTAAAACAGTCAGTTCTCATCGGCAAAAATTTTATTATAATATTTTCCTTTAAAAAAAAAGAGCAGACATGGTAATAATGTGGATGATGTGGGTTTCGAATAACAGGTGAAAAAAGTATTATTAATTAAATCTATAAAGGTGCATGAGCACGCAGAGATGAATGTCAACCTCGATATTGATTATATTCCAATCAAAAATGTATGATCTTTGTATAATATGGATAAATGTCAACTTGGGAATAAATCAGCTTTCAATTATTTAAATGCCTGCCTGAAAGAGCGGTAATTCAACGCGTAACTGATTAATTAGAATGCAGCACTACCAGGCATTTATCAAATAAATGAAAGCTTATTTGTTCTTAATGTAAATTGAGTTTATTTTCTTCTTTAGCCACTAATGTTTGCATTTCAAACGTATTATCATATTTTTTTTTTAAGTTGGAGGCATAAATACGAAAGGAGCGACCATTGAACAGCATAATCGAGTCTCAATTTACTTGAAGCATTTATAGACAACTGGCATTTCCTTAGAAAACCGTATACTTCGCCCTGACTTTTCCCGTCTACAAAAATGGAGAAAAACTATGACATTAGCGAAGCGAGCTAACTTCAAAGTAAAACGTCACATGGGAGGTCTAATGTCTCCACGATCAAAGCTTATCTTCGCAAGGCGCTTCCGCAATGCAGGTAATTCTGATCACTTATTCAGTCTACCTGTTCCGATGAACTTGTCTGCCAAACTTTTAGAAATGTGTGCATTTTGCACTTTATTGAGTTTAAACTTGAAATTGACTTACAATGAAAATAAAAAGTAAGATCTAATTTGGTTTAATAGAATTCGGCAATAGGATTTAAAAGGATTGGATTGATTAGTCTCAAACGTACGTTTAATTATTTTAAAATTAAAGTGCAGTGGGCGTGGCTCTTACATTTTAAAACTAAAAATAAGAAATTGAAAACGCCACGCAGTTTTCAGTAACTTTTATTTTTAACATGATGGTTTACGCATATTCAGAGGCAAATAAATATATTTGCAACAGAATGAGATACACGCAAAGATAACGACGTATACATGTGGTATCGAAAATGGGGGTAAGCGAATTCAATCAAATATTTTTTTCATGCCTCGAAAAATGTTTCCCCATGCTCATACATTAGTACTGCATTGCAACATTACGATACCACTGCGTCAAACTCACATACAGCAGAGCTCCAAATTGTTCTAATAACGTAACGTAATATTTTATCAATTCATTCGATTGGAGCCACACGAGTTAAGATGCAGTCATTATTGACCAAATATGACGTAATCAATTCAAAATGGACGCCAAATATGTCTGTTTCAAGGCAGTCAACGAAGTGTTGACATCACTCACCAAGTGTGTAAGCAATCACGTGAGAGTGATGGCAAGAGTGTCATTCCCACTTTGCAAAGGAGCCTTGGAAAACTTCATCAGTATTGAGCCGTACGAGGCAACGCCATCTATGTAATGAACAGTCAACTACATCGCTACTGACTAATAGAATTGAAAATGAAATGAAACAACCCAGTTAGGTAATGTAACTTAAAACCGGGAAAATGAGTTTGATTTCACGGTTCCTATTTTATTACTAAAACATGAAATAGCAATTGCCGACACCGCCATTGGGCCGGCGAAAGCGTCATTTTGCAGACTTCGAACGCCATACATACACCGACGAGAGACAGAGAAAGAGAGAGAGAGAGAGATCAGTTACGCGTACTGCATCGCCCAAGTCACCAAAGTGCAGCGCTGGATAATTGATCGAGTGTAAACAAAAACTCCGACCATGAATAATTGAGTGAGTTTGAAATTCGAAAACGGCGGGCTATTTACAGTGAACAAACGTGGCGCCGAACGTCGATGACGAATTTGGGGGTTAAATAATTGATGGCACCGTGGCATTTGCCATTTAGTTTTTACTTTCCCCGCAGGTTTGCTTTTTGAAACATGTTTTTAAAGTCAAAACTTCTACGGTGCACTTTCTTTTCATTTTGTTGTTTCGTTTCATTTTTGTTTTTGATGCACTTTTATGTGCCTTAAATAATCGTATTTATTTTTATATCGTATATAATCGTATATATTTAAATATATATATTTATAGCTAAAATACAGTTTTGAAATACATTTCTAGCTAAAATATAGTTTTGAAATAAACATTTCTAACTAAAATATAGTTTTGAAATAAACATTTCTAACTAAAATATAAATTTAAAATAAGCATTTCTAATTGATATACATTTACTATATTTAAATATTTAATATATTTACATATTAGTGCCTATATTAGATTATTAAATATATTTTGTATTAGAAACTGGAGGCGTGATATAGTTAATTAATAACACGAGCTACCAACAGTAAATTCATTCTCTCTGACTACATACACATTGTGAACAAGGGTTTTATCGTTCAAACAAAAACTTAGCTCGGATTAGAGAATGAAATATGACTCTACAATCCAGCGATCTCTTAATGATTATCTAAGTTGCAAATTTCTGAAGAAAACAAACTCGTTTTTCACTCACAAGGTTCCACAAAACGAAATCGCATGTACCAATAATTCCATAACCTTAATGCTTCGAAGACGTTCGATAACACGAAATACCGGTAGGCGAATCATTCTTACTTCATTGAATGAATTTCTAATTACACTAAACTCACGAAATACGTAGAATACGAAAACAGTATTGTGGAATTGCCTGCCGACAAGTCACGCCTAGCGCCACTAGCGGCTGCAACTGGAACCGTAAGCATCTTTAGATACAACCTCACCATCGTCTACATAGCCCATAAAGGCACGCGCAATTTAAGCACACTGCATCATCACCAGTATAGTACATACTATGTAGTAGTAGTAGGAGAGAGGTGGCGAAAAAACTTCTACCTTTAATCAAGTCAACAGTGTGCGAAACTATTCGCATTCCTCCCGTTAAATTGCATTAGCAGCCCACGGAATGCGGAGTCATTTACTCTATTTAAACAGTAGCGTATTCCTTCCGCACTTGAAAACAATAGGATACAGATTCCTCCCCCCAACATATAACATCGCTCCCGTGTTCGCTTTATATACCCCTGCAGTTACACGACGGAAGCCACCCTTTCAAAAAACGGATTTTGCGGCGGGGCTTTTCCAACAATCCATTAACGGTGACTTGCCATTAATAAGGGTGTGCTGTTAGGGATAGAGCTATTTTTTTGTTTTACACGAGATATATACGTGTACGGTAGAGAGACAGGGAGGAGTCGGGGCGAGTGGTGGCGGGGGAGGGATGGGGGGTAAAGAGAAACGCGTGTTTTTCTGAACACCTATGGTGGATTTGCGGGCGACGTGAAGGATTAATGACGTTGTATTGAAGAGCAGATTGGTTAATGCTATTGTCTATACGGGGGCTCGCGGGCGCGTCTGTATTTTCCGGCTGATCGCGCCCAATCTGCGGCATTAGTTGCCCCAGCCACTGAACGTCCTTCCCGTGTGTCCGCTCTCTCTTGATCCGCATGATACGGGGGCGTTGGTTTAATGGAACGCTAGCGCGAGAGACATTGGCGAAACCCGCATGTAACCATTGTCTCCCTTCCCTACGTGTCGCCTCGTCACCCGGTACATGTATATACGAGTGCATCAACAACTGTATCCTCATAATACCCCCCACACACAAATAGTTTCGCAAAAATGGAATTGTCACATGGCACCACTTTCAAAATTATTATACAAGTAGCCATTAATTATCATTTGTAAAACAATCTTTATTGAAACTGACTTAGATCAGCGGTAGAGCATCCGACTGTTAAGCGACGATACTGGGTTCGATTTCCGGCTAAGGCTCTCGTTTATTCCATCCCGGAGTATTTGTGAACATATGCTTCCAATACATTGATTAAGCAATGGAGAAAGGAAAAAATAAAGTGTGTTTAACGATATTATTCTTCGGAATGTTTATTCTAATCTCTAATTCATTAAAGCTGGTTCCGGCTACTTTTTATATTAATATCTATTGATTTTCTTTAGCATCGGTCAAGGGTGCTCAGAATGGAAAACTCCAATAAGAAACTGCTATCTGAAAAGGACTGCTTGTTTACAAATATATATCAATACATGTACTGGGAGAAATGCTCAAAAGCAAAGCAATCAAAGATTGTTCATGCCGCATAAAATTCATCCTGCATCGCACGTTTCAACGGGATAGCAGATCTATCTATGGCCCGTATCGGCACGCTTTCCGCAAATTGGGTATCAGGAAGATGAACAGAGCCTGCTCGGCAGCACATAAGCCTTCAATTGAGATTAATCGTTTTTGCAATTGTCACAGATGTGCTTGGATACGCCGCTCACAGTTCAATTGGTTCGCCAATCTGCATTTATCCAGGGCAACAATAAACCACAAACAACCAATGGCTCATCAATGATCCATTCGGATAATTCAATTAGACGAACCGTGTTATTCAAACACATTCAGTTGCCATTCAAAACTACTCCAATTGTTTTACTATCACCTAGACAACTGGAAAATGACAAATGCCCATTAAAATTGTCTTTCGCCTAAAATGGGATGTTCTCTATTTGAAATATCTTCATTCGCGCCAGCACCAAACCAAGGCAGATATCTGATCTATTTTTTATGTTTTGACAATCAAATGATCGTCTTCATTCAAGCGAAACAAGAGTAGGTTCTGTACTCGTCTAAACAGTTCAGCAATAGTGGACGGGCCCATTTTACCAGTACCCCGAGATCGAATAAACGAGAGGTCAAACCAGGAATCGAACTTAGGCTCCCCACACACACAGGCGGTTTCTCAACCGGTTATGGCAATCTACGTGACAGTGCGAAGGACACGTACGATTGGCTGCCGGTGCTGCTGCTGTTCGGGATCTCTTAAGAAAAATCCATGGACATACGCAGAAAATTCGACTGTAAGCGAGGAAAAACAAAACAAAAGGTGTTCCGAACGGGAAACTTCGTCGAATTGGATTTTTCTTAAAGAATTCCCGAATAGCATCAGCACCGGCAGCCAATCGTACGTGTCCACGTCATGTGACATACACACACAAACAGGCGGGCACGCGAGCAACACGGGCAAGGTTGTTCCAAGAACGTTCGATTGATTTGACATCAATCTTGCTCGGAACGAACGCAACCTATAAAGCGGCGACGCCAGAGGTAACATTAATAAGACATTATCTGATTGACGTGCTGCGTCCGGGGATTTCTTGAGACAAGCGCGCGCCCTGGGAAAAAAGCAATAAGAAAACCGTCTTCTTGTCAAACGCACAATCATAAACAAGTGAGGGAGGACCCTTGTGGTCAGACATTTTTTTTTTTACAATCGCTAAAGTTAATAACATAACATTAATACAACAAAAAAAAAACATTATTCGGGATCGAATAAATTCCCGATAAATAAGCCAGCGCCGGGGATGGAACCCGGGACCGTCGCATCACAAGCGAATGCTCTACCGCTGGGCAACGACGACGCACAATTAATGCTACTACGCAAAAGTAAGCTAACCACATATTCGTTTTAATGTTAACTGTATATTTCGATAAAAATAACTATGTTCAACTTAGCGAGAATCCAAGGTGTTCCCTACGAAATAAAAAAGTTGTAAACTCAAATAGCCGCGATGATTGCCGCAATGTTGTTTTGAGTTTACAACTTTTTAGTTCCTACGGCTACAGCGCTAAGAGAAAAATAAGGATTTTTTTCTCCGTAACCTTACTTTCTACGTAATAAAGAACTAATTTTTTAAAGTATCTGGTAACGCAATAACCTTTTTTCTTCGGAAAATACTCAAATAATTATAATTATATAGTAGGTACCCGACGTCGGTGTCCCCGACAAACGAGAGCTCCTCCAGAAATGTCAAATCTTTACCAATTTTTAAACTTCACCGAACCGTGATCGTCGCGCCCTGGGCAACGTCCCACGCGACCCGACCCGCCCATCCTTCAAGAAAGCATGGCAGCACGTGAGAGAATAAATGCGGTGCGCAAAGTTTATATACGCCGAACGAATCGGGCTGATCGGTGGGGAGTTGGGAGGGGGGGGGGCATCCGAAGACGGCCGTGTAAAGGAGTAGGTGAGGCGGGGGCGGTTGGAAGGTAATAACTTCACTTCGGAATTACCGGCTCGGGACTTAGGCAATCACTATACGTATAAGAATAGGCCGCGCGTACACACAGCAAGACCCAATAGCACGCGACGACGAAATAGACTAACACGCTAGATATTCGGGTATATATATGGTTACGATTGCAGCGACGTCTAGCCGCAAATCTAATCGCCCGTCCGAGTAATGGTAATACTGGCATTCAAGTTCATACACCATAATATCAGATACCCGAGTAAGAAATCTGTCGTATAGCTGCACAGATACACAACAAATAAATGAACAAATATACATAACAAATAAATGAAAATGTATTTGCTGTTAACTCTTAAGTGCTCCCGCACCTTTACAAATTAAATATTAATAGAATTAAGACATTTTTTCACTCCTTTCCCCACATGAACATGCACCATTTGTCAAGGTGACACTTTATATGGTCTTTTCTACAGTATAATATCTTCAACTGTCATAATTATCAATAAGAAATAAGAAGAATCGAAAAATATCGATACAATTTCACCAAAATCTGTAAGAGGTGTCTTCAACAGGTAATTAAAATTATAAAATAGTTTTCCCAATTGAGCATGAAATTATTTTTTTAGACAATAAAAAAATTGTTTACATTAGCGGCGGGTCTAAGTAATAGGACATCAATGGCGTAATAGGGCAGCCTCATCGTAATCCCGGTAGCAAACCACCCGCGTAACCGTCGACTAGCGTCATCGCCACTTATAATAGATCGTATCGCATCGACCCAGACATAAAGACATTATGGTTTCCTCGGCATACATATTTCTTTTAATCATGGTCACGTGATGTAGCTGGTGGTGGTGGCTCTGCTCTGGTCAAGAACACGATAAAACTCGAAAGTTTCCATGGTTGCTACCGCTGCCCGCGTACCGGGTATATACGGTAGTGAATATAGCCGGATGATAAAAAATATGTCTTACGGGGGCGGTAAATCTTAATATGAACTTTGCAGACCATCGACGACCTATGTAAATAGGTCACGCGAAAGAATACGAGTGGAAAATATTTTACGCTGCTTATTAGGATTTCAAGAGAAGAAAGATTCGAAAACAGTGATGGTAAGACTTTGGTAAGACACCTTCAAAACAAATTAATGGAAAACATGTATCCGGAAAAGAATTGATATTTCCGTTTATAATAATAAACATTTCATATTTTTACTACATTTCAAAATTACGATTGTTCTTCGTAATTTTGAAACGTGTCGAAAACATCAGTTAATTTACACGAAATTATTTTACACATTATTATAATTATTTTACATGAGACTTCACCATATTCCGTCCAGTTTTTTCTTTTCAAGCCCGAACATGTTCCCATTTTGTGAGACATTATCTTCCCAAAGTCATTGATCGCACACAAAATAACAAATGCCGAGCATCATATTTGTGACAGACTCTAGCCGGCCATCTCAGCTATCTGGAGTCTTACACATATATTCAAACTCAAGTCGACGTCCTAGATAGTCATTTTTTTTAGCATGACTGTTTAGACGCATACATGTGGTCATTGTCTATACGGTGTTTACTCGTAAAACAAAGTCGCTTGTGAATTGTTCCTTTCTAGTGGATTATGGCATTAAAATAGATGGACTAAAGATAATGACACATTTGATTTACAATCGACGCTGCAGACTGCGTCATGGAAACGTTGGACATATTGCGTTCCCTCTACGATTTTCCTAAAGATGTCTGTCATTTAACTCCAGTGATATCGCCATTCGACCATACTGAAGGAATCACCAGTACCACTACAGGTACTGGAAGAGGTGAATTGTTCCTATCTAGTGGATTATGGAATTAAAATAGATGGAATAAAGATAATGACACATATGATTTCAATCGACGCTGCAGACTGCGTCATGGAAACGTTGGACATATTGCGTTCCCTCTACGATTTTCCTAAAGATATCGTCATTCGACCATACTGAAGGAATCACCAGTACCACTACAGGAATTGGTAGTCGTTGACAACGCCATCTTGGAGCAATATACAAAATCAGCGATTACGATCACGATTCTAAAACGCCACCGAAACGCGTCAGAACTATGCCTTACCCTTTACTCGTCGATCTCAATTTCAACATATAGGTTTCTACACCTTAAACCTCATAGCTCACCTCCTCAAACATCACCTCCCCGAGGTGGCCACGTATTTATACCTTTAACCTCGTTGGCGCCATTCCTTAATACGGGCCGCGCACCTAGATCACATTTGATGGGGGTGGTGGGTAACTTAGGTAGACGCGACGTCTTGGCCAAGGGATCGAAGGGTACAATCTACGGCATTAAAGTGAAGTGGCGTTTCGAGGGTGCACAAGACTCGACGTTAAACAACGTGCACCGCCTCAAGTATCCTGTTCGTGGGCCCTTTGTGAGACGCGATACGATCACGGCCAACGTCGTGCTCTTGAAAAAACCAGAATTTATTGCAACTCTCCTCTTCCCCCTCCCCCTCCGCAATCGTGTGCAGTGATATTACTCGTACAGTACATACTACGTATACATGTGTTTCTATACGAGAGACCCAATAGTTTGAAAACTGAAGAGTACTCTCGGCCCTGGTATATCGGCGGAGCAGAATGTGAACCCTTGGGGGCGGAGCAGAATGTGAACCCTTGGGGGCAGAGACTCTGGAACAGGGATCGACCAATTGTCGGATAGCTTTTCCAATCGAAACCGAACGACCCATATGTTTCACATTTGACTAAATTTGCACATTCGACCAATCGAACATATTTTATACGAATGTTAATAGTCAATATTCTCATGTCAAAATTGCAACAAGCATTATGCCAACAAATATCTTGTAATTTTTGTCTTATAATTTAAGTTTGAACACCCGTTTATGTTTTGTTAACCATAAAAAAAATTTAAGAAAATTAAAAATGAAAAAATATAGAAAAAAAAAACAAGAAAGGATGATAAATTTAGTTACTATCATTGATTGCTCTTATAAACTTTAACTTCATATACGTTTTCTTATTTGTAGACTATCAACTGATAGGTAATAGATGATGGTTTGCAAGAATATAGGTATTGGTTCGATCAATATTTTAGACCTTCTCTCGATCAAAACTTCTAGCTCATAGGTACCTCTTCAACCATTAAAACCGTGGCAACGTCTACTCCGGTTCCCATTTTACCCTTGCATTTCTTTGACGTGTGAGCACGCCAATAGAAAACCATTGTCTCGTCACGCGAACCCAATTGAGACGGACGCACTCCAGGTACTTGTCAACGTCGATTGGCGGGCCATATTCGTCAAGAAGTGAACCAGTTGCGGAAGGCGTCTCATCTAGACATCATCCCGAGGCCCGCCAACCTCTGGCATTTGCATACAGCCAATTCCAGCACGGGTTATTGACGAAGGTATCACATTGGCGCGCAGGTGGTTTAGGGAGGACATAATTAGCGTTCGTATAGGATTCGAGAGGCCAGAGTGGATAGTTAAAGAGGCTGCGCACTCGACACGCAAGAAACGAAAATGTGACTACAAATGAGCCAAATTTTAATAACTGAAGCGTTTAAGCGTATGAGACCTTATTAAAACAGCACGAATGCTCAGCAAGAAATTGGTCGCAGGGGAATCTTTGAAGAAATTAATGCAAAAGTTATTTGTGATATAAAATTTTGGAAAAATAAACTTATTTTTTGCCTTTGCAAATTTAACGAGATTTGAGAATATTTTGTCGTCGACCTCACATATTTATCATTAGATGGCGCTAGTATCGCACGTGTACGTAATTTTGGGCTTGAAATCACTTTCGAGAATTTCAACCAATTTGAGCACACACAACAACAATGGATATCTACTGTGCATCCTTGTTTTCCAAACCTTTTGGCTCGCGGAGCCCTTTTTAGAACCAATTTCAATGGCGGAGCCCCTTAGAGGCTACCCATTTTAATGGCGGAGCTCCATGTCGTACAAGTTAATGGAATTTAATTATTTATTTTGTTTCTAGAAGTGACCACGGAGAGTTTGGGAAAAGCCCTAAGGGCTCCGCGGAGCACAGTTTAGGAAACGAAGCTATAGATATATCGATAGTCAACGTTGAACATCCCGTACGACTTTAAAGGAACCAATCACCAGCTACACGACACAAGTGAAAAATTGCCACCATGGTCACCTGACCACCAATCAGCCAATAAAGGGGCGCGGCACCACTTTTGGAACGACATCAGAAATGTACTGACGGCCATGCCGCACATTTACTCCATTGTGAATTACATCAATCAACCTGTAATTTCAACAAGCGCAAAGTGCTGCTAGCCTTTGCAAAACCTCTAAGCTTCGAAATCGGCCACGCACTTCCCCAATAGTTGTTGTTACTGACCAAAGAAAAAGTCTACATTAAT
Organism: Melogona broelemanni; assembly: GCA_033995665.1. Lineage (NCBI taxonomy): Eukaryota > Metazoa > Arthropoda > Diplopoda > Chordeumatida > Chordeumatidae > Melogona > Melogona broelemanni. The sequence goes on along the minus strand of JAUJYS010001618.1, from coordinate 1,462 downwards.
TTTTAATGAACCCGGATCCGCCGCCAGGCGCCCAACAGCGATCACCTGGCGCGAACCAATAGGGTGACGCCATGACCCAAATATTATGTTATTTCAAATCTACCCATGACATGAAAATCGAATCCCGCTTCGCGTTCTATTAAAAAATTCTTAATATTAAGCGGAGTGAAATAGTTCCGAAATGTTCCGGAACAGCGCCAAAAAAGTTACCCTGGTCGAACTCGATTCAATTTTGTCCTCACTTCCCCCTCCCCTTTCCTTTAAATGAAGGTTAATGTTTATTTTTTTTTTAAACAGTTATCACAATCATCTGAATTTCGTTCCGAAATACGTGCGTCCATAGCTATACGAAACAATAATATTTCTACAGAACACGATCCTGGAATGTAGTGATCTCAGGCGGACATACAGTATTTCAGGAAGCTCAGACACACGCACACGCGAAGCACAGAAACAACAGGGAGAACGAGGGCTGTACACGAAATTAAAAATAATATGCGAAACATTTTTCCCCTCCCCTTCCCTTCCCCCCCACCCTCAGGTCTTCTTGGATCAGCTAATTGCGACGCGCGGAAAAGCAGTTTAATCCAGTTAATGGACATTGAATGAGTGCGCGCGCAGGCGGGGCGCGCAATAAATTTTAACCTTTTCCGAAATTGTAGCGCTAATTAAGCCGAAACACGCGCGGCGCACGCGCTTCGCTGTAGGAATGTACATAAATTACAATTAGCGATGTGCCTAGTATAGCGGTGGCAGTGGTTGGGGTTGGGTTAGGGGGAGGGAGATGCGTAGGCCGCCCTTCTGTAAGGGCGCTACATTAATGTAAATCTATCGCTGATCCACAGTCGGTACACTCAACAACACTATCACACTAATACACGTAATTAAGCCATTGGGTACATATTGGCCAACAGCGATTGGCGGTATCAAAGAACATTTCCCGCCTTTTTATTTGAAAAGTTGTTAAAAGGGCCAACCAATGTAGGCGTATCAAAACCTACCACAGGGAGACGACTTTATTTTGCTTAGCCATAGTTTCCGTACGTAGGTAATGATACTAAACGATTGCCAGACATCATCCAGGCAAGTATCCCACGACACTCACTTCCATTCAGAAGAAAATCGCGAATATATATTTTTTCTCCTCATGTGCCCCCCGTCCGAAAAATACCGGAGGTCTCGGCCGGGAATTACAATTACAATTACAATTTGTACCCGCGAGTAGCCCCGGGTGGGGGGCCTATGGCGGGGGTCAAGTGACCAGTCGATGAAATAACCTATTTAGTTATTTTTAATATCCTCCCTTCCTCTGTTTCGATCGAGGAATAGCCTGGGATCTCATATTAAATGTTTTATTTTAATAGGCTCACCACTTGAGACTCTGGAAGACCGTTCCACTGACGGCACACTCGAGGAAAATAGGAGTTCAAGAAGGGGTTTTCTTTGGTATGTGGTACATTGA
>JAUJYS010001617.1:0-16855 GCA_033995665.1 Melogona broelemanni | reverse complement strand
AATAAAAAAAAAAAAAAAAAAAAAAAAAAAAAAAAAAAAAATAACGACCCGTTACTTTCATTTTTGAGTAACTTTGTTACTTGTAACGATCTAGTTACTTTTAGTTTTCAAGTAACGGCAACTTTAACGTCTTCCTCTAAGTAACGAGGATCGTCTCAGTTACTTTTTAAAAAGTAACTTACCCAACTCTGGTAATTGTCGATTCCACCAGGATCAAGAGCTGGTGAAGGTGGTTGGCATCCGGTACGAGATCCACCCGCCGCGTCTGTGCTGTCTCAAGTTGGCCGCCATCGATCCGGACACGGGAAAGCTGCAGGAACAGACCTTTACCATCAAGTACCACGACATGCCGGATGTCATCGACTTCCTGGTGCTGCGCCAGACCTACGACTTGGCCATGAATCGTAATTGGAAGGCTGGTAAGAAAACAAAGACCTATTTCCACCTTTTTTTTTTTTTTTAATTAGTATTTGGTATAGTTTAATATAATATTGCTATTGTATAATATTTTAATTGATGTTTAAATAATCATAATAACACATTTAGGAATGAAGTTGTTTAATGTATAAAATAATGGATAACTTATAAATTGAATTGAATGGACCATTGTTATTATTTTAAAAATTATTTTAACGTAATGCTTACAATGAAACAAATTACAAATAATATATTTTGAAATTATTAATTTACAAAAAATATATTGTTAACTTTTAAAAAATGTATTTTGTTAAATTTAAAAAAAATAAAAAGTTTAATATAATTATAAGATTATAAAATAAGTTATTTAAAGAAAATAGTTCAAGGTGAATTTAAATATGATTATTTCAATGTATCAAATATTTATACTAGAAATAATTAATTAACAATGTAATCTGATTATTTGTTCATTTTGTCGTACTTTGTCATATGCCAAATTTCCCCCTCTCAATTGTTGACCTTTGCCCCCGCGCGCCTGTGTCTTCTCCCCACTCCGCAGGCGATCGTTTCCGCTCCATGATTGACAACGCCTGGTGGGTGGGCACCATCGCCTCCCAGGAGCCGTTCGAGCCCGACTTCCAGGACAGCATGTTCCAGTGCTTCAACGTGGCCTGGGACAACGGTGAGCGTGAGAAGATGAGCCCCTGGGATCTGGAACCCATCGACGAAAACCGTAAGTAAAAAACGTCTCGTCAACACCAGCTGACCGTCCAATCCACCTCCCACACGCTTAACGCCAGCGCTTTACACTCGATCCTCGACGCTTTGGGCGGGGAGTACTACTTCCCCAAGTGCATGCTTTTTGTGGTTTAGTCGTACATGTCGTTCACTGTTTAGAACAGCGTAACCGTTAGGTTGATGATGTTTAGAACGCGCGAAGACGGGTGGTAGTTAAAATACTCTTTCAAGTTCATTGTGATAAAAATAACTTTAAAAATTGTGAGATAACATTTATCATCACGATTTTTAGATGTATTGATACGTTCATATATTTATGTAGATTGCTGATCCTTTTGTAGACAAGGTCATTTTTAACGCGAGTTATTTAATTTTAATTTACTGGTGCCAGTATTTTATGGTTTATTTTTTTATGTGGTTGTAATCTGTTTCAACAATGTTTGATGGTCTTAGTAAGTCTCGATTAGTCTAGTTAAGCATCGATTAGGGATAAATTGTTGCGAAAGAAAATTCATAGAGGCGCACTACTGTTAACACTGCCATTTCACCAGTTTGCGTGATATAAATCATTTTGACACTGACGTTTTTTTATCGCACCGTATTTCTATTGCAACTTAAACGTTTAATTTAATCGGAATTCGACCCACCATTTCGTTATTGCCCAGTTGAAATTTAAATTCTGGATTCTACTAGTACATTAATGTCATAGGAACTGATTTTTTTACTTTAAAAATTCATTACAAAATTCAATATAAAATTGTTAACTGTCTTGTTTATTGATTTAAAATGATTATCATAAATGTCTTAGTTCAATTTTTTAAATGTTTAAGAAGGAGAAATTATTCATTTGGAAACAACTCTTTGTTACAAAAATCGTTTTAAAGTTCAATTCACTGTCCCAAATCACGGACTTTTTTACCACCCACAAAACCCGACCGCTTTGCTGCTTCAGCTAGTCGTATTTTTTTCGTTGCTTTTACGTGTTCCCGCTTGGCGCATGATCTAACGGTTGGCCCCACCTCCGCTCCGGCGGTTACCTCGGCGGTGACCTCTGCCGTTTTTTCTCTCTTCCCAACGCCAACTATTCCCCACCCATCGCCCTGCCCCAAGTAGGTATGCCACCTGAGGTCGGCGGTAGCAGTGAAGTTCTGGGCGCCGAGCTCAAGGCCATGCTGTACCAGCCGGCGGCAAGCGAATGGACGCCCGATGGACTGGACGCGGAGTGCGAGCGGATCCTGGCTGGACTCCAGCAGATCATGGAGCTGTCGTGCGCCGAGCCCTTCATCACGCCGGTCGATCTGAGCCTGTATCCTAGCTACGCTTACATCGTGGAGTATCCGATAGATTTGGCCATTATTCGAGCCAGGCTGCAGAATCGGTTCTATAGGTGAGTGGTTTGATTATTTTATTTTTATCGCCCTTTTTAATCATCAGTCATGCCATTTTAATAACCTATTTATTTTATTTTAATTATTCGTTTTTATTTAATAATTTTTAACTTTAAAAATTTTTTGTTGTGAAATTTAATAATTCGTTTTCAAATCAATAATGTATTTTAATAAGTTTTAGTAATGTAACATAATTTTTAATTCATTAAAAAATAATTTCGTTTAATTTTTTAATCGTAGTGATGAAAGAAATAATATCGTTTTATTTTTTAATGAATAGTGGAATTTAATAATTGTTTTTTAATTAGTAATGTCAGTGATGATAGAGATATAAAGTTGTTAATTTTTTTTAAATATTTAATTAATAAAATAAATTAAGAAAGGAATAATTAAAAAAATTAATTATCGGTCACTCGAACTGCCTAGCGCATATCTGCATCTGTCAGAGTTTGGGAATAATCCTTTGAAGTGACGAATTAGAACGCATTATTAACTGCAAGCCGGTTGGAATTGTTGGTTATTTTGGTGCTGACTCCGTAGAGCACGCCCGAAAAAGCGGTTGTTTTCTGTGTTTCCTTCATTTCGTTGATTTTTTTCTGTTTTTCTCCCCCAAACTCAGGCGCATAACATCCGTTCAGTTTGACGTCCGGTTCATCGAGACCAACGCGAAGAAGTTCAACGAACAGGGAAGCCGGATCGTCAAGCAGGCCCACATTCTCACCGAGCTCTGCCTGCGACTCATCGAGTGAGTTTGAGTTTACTTTCTTTTTCTCCTAACTTGATCGTCGTTGTAGTTGAATAGCAGTGTTGGGTCCCGTTCCTCCGATGAAAATAGGAACCAGTTCCCGTTCCTCAAAAATAAAAGGGAACCTAGGCGTTCCTCCGTTCCTCAAAAAAGAAACCAGTTCCTAGGAACGGTAACTTTCGGTTCCTTTCCTACCCAACACTGTTGAATAGCACTTTAGCCTGTCTGAGGACAGGCAGCACTTTCGCCTGCTTCGTTCGAATATTGCTACTACCATGTCATCACAGTGTGTGGCCTTTACGTCACAGAGGCGTTGCAGCTGCGCATGAAGGATTTTGTGCACACAAAATGGCGGACAAATGACACACAAAATGAGGAACTGGAACGGGAGGGAACTCGTCACTTTTTTTTAAGGAACTGGAATGGGGGTTCCTTTTCTCGATACAGTTACTTTTGCCATATCCTAGTACAATTTATTTTCTGAACCCCCTCCAATCGTCTCGAAAGAACATTTATGAAGAGGCACATTTTCACCAGTACCCCAGGATCGAATAAACATGAAACCTGCGCCAGGAATCGAACCCGCGACCGCCGCACCCTGCAGTCGGTTGCAATAACGACTGGGCTAGACGGGTCTTACTACCGTCAGTCAACCGCCAAGTGTGTCGACAGCGGAACCGACTGTGCCCGCAAATCGGCATTTGGCCTTCAGATCTGTTCCCGCAACTTTCCATGTGGTCCCCGTCATTTCCATAGAGACACGAGGGTGCAGTAATTAGTACTAACATAACGTTATCATGTCATAGCATTGGTACTATAGTTTTAATCGAAAGAACGAAGGCTTCCTGGGTCCTTTTAATTTCTGTAGGAACTGCAACGGGAACTGATTCCTTTTTTCATAGGAGGAACGGGAACCGGTTCCTTTTCAAAAGGAACGAACCCAACACTGGTTGGTTGAATAGCGAGTGTAAAACTGACGTCTCGTTCAAAAATGGTTTCAGGGACATCAACTGCGTGGACGTGATGCCCGTTTACCAGGAGATTGCGGGCAGCGCGGCCGTCCAGAACGCCTTTATGTCGGACACGTCCGATTCGTCGGACAGTGACGACAGCAGTGATGATGACGATGAGGAGGAAGAGGTCACGCGGAACGCCAGGGTCAGTTCATCAACATTTTGTCTTATGTATAATTCCTTGTGCGAAATGTTAAGACACTTTTATGTCATTGCGATTGGCCTTTCGGAATTGTTTTTTTTTTTTTTTTTTTTAAGTTTTTTTTTTTTTTTTTTTTTTTTTTTTTTTTTAAGTTTTTTTTTTCTTTTTTTTTTTTTTTTTTGAATAATTATATTATAAATTAATTTAGTCCAGTGATCATTTTCGGTCAAATTTTGATTTCTGTTCAAATTCTGGATATTTTTGATTGAACCTTGAATCTTACCGTTTCGTGTTTGCCCGTCTCTCTCCAGTCCTCGCAGCCCGCGCTTCGCCGCAAGCGAGGCAAGCGCGCCGCCGACACTTTCAATTCCAGCTCCTGGAAACAGCACTGCATGGACTTCGTCGACGTGATCATCCAGTGTGAGGACTCGGAGCCGTTCCGCACTCCCGTGGATCCGGCTCTCTACCCCGACTACCAGAGCATCATCGATCACCCCATGGACTTCAGCACGGTGAAGGAAAAGCTGATGGCCGACAGTTATCCGACGCCGGTGGAATTTTGCCGCGACTGCCGGCTGGTGTTCATGAACTCGCGCAACTACAACATCAACAAGAAATCGCGGATCTACTCCATGACCATCCGAATGTCGGCCATGTTCGAGGAGCAGATTAGGATCATTATCAGCGATTGGAAGTCTGCCGTCAAATATGAACAGAAGGTACGTGTGTACGCTGTGCCTGTCGTGCGGGTTCGGCTACTTTCGGTTCGAATATAATTTTTCGTTTCAAAAAATTTCTTGCGGAATGGAAGTAGAGCTGTGAGAGCCGTGTTTGTGTGTTGTCAGGCGCAATCTAAAGAGCCCTACCTAGGTGTGAAGTCTAGGGTGTGGTGCGTTCGCCGAATTGGTTGGTACAGTCTGAAAGTCACCAACTTTAAAAATAAAAATGGAAGCTGCAAAACCTGTCGAAATTTTTTTAATTTTTGTTTATTTGTTTTTGTTTTAGTCATTCATTTTTAGTTTTAGTTACTATTTTATTTTAGATATTTTAGGTTCTTACTTTTGTTAAGTGGGCCATTTAACCACAGCCCATCCTTGGGATAATTTGGTAATCAGACCTAGGTAGTGATTTTTAACCTGTACCTGACAGCGTACAGACACGGATCCCACGACTTCACTTCCGGAATGGAAGTGAAGTCGTGGAAGTCGCAGAACGTGCGAATTTCTCTCCCCCAAAAAATGTCGAAGGTATCTTGTCATTAGTTTTGTGACCGCAAAACAAACATCTGTTTTGTCCACCAGACTAATCTTCCATTCTATCCCACCATGTTTTCACCAGGTGCAAAACAACCACTTCGTCAGCGACCGCCGCCGCCCCCTCCCGCCCCAGGGCATCACCGAACTGGTCCCGTCCACTAGCCGAGGCGGCCCCGGTCGCAGCGGTCACTACCCCTCCACCTCGCGTCCCAACTCACGCGAGGACCTCCCCTACGTCCCGGGCGCTCGCCGCTCCACCACCCGTCCGGCCCCCAAACGACGCCGGCTGAGCAGCGAACACAGCCGTCCCACCACGGCAACCACCAACGGTCGTCGCAACACCCCCACCAAGAAGAGGAACATCCCGGCTTCCACTCCCGTCACCCAACCGTCCACCTCCTCCCAGCAGCAGCAGCTGACCAACGGGCATTCCACCCGTCGTGGGTTACCGGCCCGGACCAAGACGAAGCCGCGGCGGCTGATTGAATCGGACGACGAGGATGGTCGGCTGGACGACGCGGACGGACGACGCGGTGGTAGACCGCCGCCGCGGAAGGCACCGGCTGTGGTCCCGCCCAGTCAGCGAAACGGTCGTCGGAAAAAGGAAGAGGCGAACGACGGTGCGCGTTCCAGCGCGAGTTCTTCCGGCGAACTGGTAGTCGACGAAGGCACGTCGGACGATTCAAAGTCCACCGCCCCCCCCTCCGCTAAAACGAAATCGAACGATCGCGGTAGTAATTCGGATTCCTCGTCCAGTTCCTCTTCTAGTTCGTCGTCCAGTTCGTCGAACTCTGACGATGACGGTGTGGACGATCGGCCACGTCGGAAGAAGCGCCCACGTTCCGACGACGACGATAGTGAGAGTAGCGAGACCTCAGAGAACGTGCGGCGCTCCACGCGGACCTCCACCAAGAACAGCACGCGTGCTACCCGCAGTGCGGCGCACGAGCGATCGGGGGCCTCCTCTTCACGACGGTCCACCGCCAAACGGAAGCAGTCAGAGTCCGAACCGGAAGACAATGACGATGATGCCGAGGAGGAGGAGGAGGAAGGGAGTAGTGACAGTGATGGTGCGGATAAACGGCGGTCGCGTCGGATCGCTACCAGGAAGGTGGCTAAACCGGTTCGTTATCGGGAGGACAGTGAGTTCGAGTACGATTTTAACTCTGAGGATAGCGATGGACCGGGGGTGATTAAACTGACGCGGCATCCGCGGAGAGGCGGAGGGGGAGGTGGTGGAGGTGGAGGTGGATCGAGTCGTAAGCGGTCGACGGCGCTCGGACGTGGCTTCATCAGGAGCTGAGATCGGTTTCGTGTGGATGGGATATTTCGTTCGATATATGATCCAGTGTTACGCCACCCCGTGTCCTCTCGAGCAGAATGGGGTGAGTGAGCGCCTTTGTGTGGCTGCTGATGTGACCGGATGGAAGTTTGGACGTGCTGGTGGAACCGCGGGACAGTGTCCACCGTCAAAAATATCAGAATGGTGTCTGGTGGGGGGAGGGGAGTCACGCATCTAAAAGATCAATTATGATAATTGTCAAAGGTGAGACGTCAAATTCAAGAAGCGACGAATATGAAAAATGTCAAAGTTAAATTGCGTCACAGATGATAAATGTCAAATTTAAATTGCGTCACAGATGAGGGGGGGGGGGGGTAACTGCCAATAGTAAAAAAACGAAATTGTTAACTTGTCAATAGTAAAAAAAACGTCATTGATATCTGTCAATGATAGAAAACTTTATTGATAACTTGAAAAATAAAAAATAAATTACGCAAACAGCACGGTTGAATGAATAAAAAAAATCGTCCAATATGAAAAGCGCCACCGATTAGGAACGAAAACTGCAATAAGATTTTAGACGATTTTTAGATTTGACGATTTTGACAAGTTTTGCTTTTAATTCGTGGCATTTGCCATTGATTACGGTTTTTTTTTTATATATTGTTCTTCATCCGTGACTTCTTATCTTTAGATCTGTGGTATTTTTTTATCTTTGACGCGTTTCTGTGACTTTTTGGTTCCCCGTCACTTGATCGCCAATCGCCTAGCCAAGCGCGTGAGGCTAGGCGACTTCGTTGAAAAGGTGATCTAGTTACGTGATTCCGTATGTTTAGGTGCGTTACTCTATTGATGGAATTGCCGCGAAATATGAGTGAAATCATTCTGACATTTTTGCTCTGCAAAATGTGTTCCCAAGAGTGTTCACCAGAGCAACATTATCGGATGTTGTTCGTAGTAAAAATAGGCTTGTTAGCCAATGCAATTAATTTGTGTGGAAACATTTGACCCAAAAAAAAAATACTTTGTTTCTGGTAGACTACGTGTTATCAGTATTGAAATTTTACTGGATTTTGTCAGGGTATAATCGCTCGAAGAAGTCCTGGAAAAATGGTTACAAATTATAAATAATAAAATTAGCCAGACTCAAGTTTCACGACAACCTTTTTTTTTAGAACGTTGGTATGGATGGAATTAATGACTACATGTATTTTCGTTTCTACACTTTTGTGACTTTTTGTCATATTCTTATTTTTTTTCATTATTTTGCCTGAATGGTTAAATTTTTTCTAACCGTAATATACGGTCAGATTTAATTTTCGGATATTACAAATATGTCCCAGATTATATCGCGTGTAGGCATTTTTGTTTGCAATGTTTTCTGTTTACCCATCGTAATTTATTGGCATCAGCCACACAGTAGGGTTTTCTATTTAATTTTTCTGACTGCCCCAATTTTTTCGAAAAAGGCTTGAATTATGTTGTTTATACCACTCTCTGAGGGACCCTGGACACGCGAACAGATGTGTTCGGGTCAGACAAAAAATGCACGTCTCCCTCAGAGGAGTTACACTATCCGTATTCATGTAAAACACGATTCTTATATAAATGCAGATAATTTAAATACAATTTATGGTTTTTTTTATCAACGTTGACAAATTGTATTATAAGATTACTGATGAATTTTTATTAAAAAGCTATGTTTATCATAACGTAGCCGTTTCCACATCCTTAATGATCAAAGAACATTTTTTTTTTAAATATCTCCATTGAATTGCTTTTACTGTTGTTTGTTGAGGCCTACCAACGTTTTTTTCTACGTACGCAATAATTTATTGCCTGACAAATTCCGGAGGTGTCTGTTGGGAATTGAACCCACGATCATGAGGCTAGTATGCGGGCACACTAACCGCCTCTAATTTTTTCAGCAGACATTAAAAAAAACACCCACAGCTGTAATAAGTCTGGTACGATATTTATAATTTATTACAGGTATTTACAATTTGTAATTTTGTTTTGCAACTTGTCTTTTTTCCCCTTTTTGGTGAGTTAAAAATGCAGCTAGCACAATGAGAACGGCCCTACTTCACAAAAAAAAAAACACGTAACATTTATTTTCCATGTCAACTGTTGACAAAAAAGGAAGCTGATTGTGTGAGGGGGTGGGGATGTGTGGGTGTTTTTTCAAACACGATTTTCGAGTCGCTCAGAGATTCAGCGGTTTCGATAATCGACGATGCGCGATACCCTGGAATGGGGTAATGCCACGGATGGTCTCCTCGAGCGGATCGGCGTAGATGTCAGTGCACATTTCATCCATCGAAATTTCGGGGTCCGATTTGGCCAGCAGAACGGCTGCCTCCACCTCTTCGCGAATTTCTTGGTCGATTTTCTAAAAAAATTAAAATTATCATGAATCAATTCTCAACACTTATTTGAAGACAGCAAGTCCGCGTCACCTCTATACGTTTAGCAGCAAAACATGACGTCACTAGCTTATGCATAGTCTCTTGCAACAGTTTTAGGGTTTAAAACTGGTCAAAAAAATTCTAAGTCATCCCTGTCGTCACGTAACGTCATTATATAGGTGATATGAACTCCAACCGCGTTTACATTTTTATTTGATTGGTGATATTCAGTTTCCAATAGATTCAAAATTCTCCCTGGGTTTATTGATGTTTTTTTAAACAATAGAACACATAGAATGAAAGTTGTTTCTTACAAATGTTCATTAGCTAACTTAGAACTATAACTGATATGACAATTAATATTTCAATTTTAAGTCAAATTGAGCAAAATGCACGCAAAGTCGAGCATGACGTTAATGTAGAAATGAATGACAGTTAGCAAAATCAAATCATTCATTTCTACGTTATTTCAATTTTGTTGAGAATTTTCTCAGAATTTGTCAACTTTTGGGCAATTGTAGCACATAGAAAGTTTTTTTTAATTATTATTTTAGAGTCTTAAAACCCTAAAACTAACTTCCCCTGATTTCGACGATGGCATAAATCCCGTCCACAGAACTTTAGTTCAACCACCACCAACCTTGAGTTCATCGGCGTTGACCAATTCGGCTTCTAGAATCTTTTCCCTGAACGAGGAGATGGGGTCACGGGTCTGCCTAACTTCCTGAATTTCTTCACGGGTGCGATAGCTACACAAGTGGATAGGCAGATGAGTTGGACCCATTCGATGTACCGGACTATAGAACGGGTCGTTGGGTTGGTCGTAGTTATTCCTACCTGGTGCCTGGATCGCTCATGCTATGTCCGTGGTAGCGGTAGGTGGCCGTCTCCAACATGACAGGACCCTGACCGGAGCGACACATGTCAGCTGCGAAGCGCATGGCCTCGCGTACGGCTAGAACGTCCATACCGTCCACCTGGATAAGAGAGGAAAAGTTTTTTATTTCATTTTATTTTTTACTAGCGCTTAAGTCTGTCCGAGGATTGTCATTTAACAGTTCATATAGGACATTTATTGTACTGAGAGTTCAGAGTACACATTGCCTAAGCAATACGAGTGGGTACAGAATATCCTGTACAATTCTCAACTTTAGCATTCATATTTGGCAGTGCCATCAGTGGGTTCCCACATTGAGCTTCTGGAGTTGCTCCCAAGCTGACACAGCGCAGATGGGAGCAATTCCCCGAAATTATAAATTAAAATTTGTACGGCCGTTTAGTCCAGTCGGTAATGCTTCCGAATACGGTGCGGACGGTCCCGGGTTCGATTCCCGGCAGAGGCTTTCGTTTATTCGACGAGCCGCGGTACTGATGTAACCCCTGAGCTTCCATTAGGGAGTCCAGAGCTTAGTGGTGTATCCCGCAGCCTGGCTATACCAGCTGCCCTTCCATGTCCCTGACATATCTCCATAGAGACACGAGGGTGCAGAAATCCTGTAGTGTAATCACTAGAGGATTGGCTTGTGGGAGGAGCTACGTGATTTACATCTCACCCAAATGCCTGGAATCATGTCTCCACGCGTGTAGTAACTCGTGTTGGCCGACGCTCGCTCCACGCTGGTCCCCATGCCGTAGCCGTTGTTCTCGCAGATGAAGACGCAGGGCAGGTGCCACAGCTTGGCCATGTTAAAGGCTTCGAACAGTTGACCCTGATTGGCGGCACCGTCACCGTACAGGGCCAGGGTCAGATTCTTGGTGCCCTTGTACTTTTGGGCGAACGCGATGCCCGCCCCTAGGGGCACCTGTAATGAATCGTATGCGAAGCCATTCATTTTTACCACGACTATCTCTACGGTAAATGCAATTAACAAATACAATTTCAAATTAAAGGGCAAAAGCGCTATCACATTGCAGGTTTTATTGAAATTTTTTTTTTAATATGCTGCAAATAATGAGTGGATTTCTCACCAAAACAAAAAATTATTAATTTCATTCCGAATTTTCTCCAGACTTCTCGTAATGTTGGAGACGATATTGCCCGACTTTCCGGACCAAAATAAATTGTTTTACAGATGACTAAAAAAATACAAAAATTGTTTCTCCTCTCATTTTTGTATTTTTTTTTACAGTAATCTGTCAATAGAGGATTAAAGTCTGAGATAGATTTTTCAAACTGCAAACTAAGTTTTTTTTTCGAAACATTGCAGTGTTGAGTGACAGAATTAGGTTTTTATGTCCCAATTTCGTGCCTGACCTGGGCTCCGACGATTCCGTTTCCGCCGAAGAAGTTGTGGTTGTACATGTGCATGGAGCCGCCCTTGCCTCGCGCGCAGCCGGACCGTCTACCTGGAATTATTTCCGCGCCAAATCAAGATCAGGACAATCCATTTCACCACCACAGCAGCTCGTTTCCCTTCCTCCCCTCTACCCACCTGTGAGTTCGGTGAGCACGGCGTTGATGCTGACCCCGCGTATATGGGTCCACCCGTGCGCCCGGTAAGCAGTGATGACGGCGTCGTCCTTGAGGATGGCCGCCTCCATGCCCACCGCGCACGCTTCCTGACCAGAGTAGAGGTGACAGAAACCGCGGACCAACTTCTCCTTGTACAGGTTGTTGGCGGCCGTCTCCATACGGCGGATGGCCTGCATGTCGCGGTAGTACTTGAGCGCTTCGTCACGGCTCACGGTCACCGTGGTGGACGGACCGCTGTCCAGGCGGTGCAGCTTGAAAGGCTGGTAAATACAGAATCAGTGCGATTATTATTCATCTTTCCCGCTGGTTATTATTCATTTTATCTGACCAAGAATAAGAATCCGTTTTTTTTTCTTAATTATCTTAAATTTTTCTTTCAATTTTAATAATAATGAAATAATATGTTTCCGTTCCACCAGGACGTGAACTCACGTCACTAGCCAGTTGGGTCATTATATTTTATCTGATCAGTATTTCGAAATTTATTTCTATTTTATGTTTTTCTGTTGTTAAGGGAGCTTACGAACGATTTTGTAAATATTTTTAATTATTTTATCTAGGATTCATACCTAGATAATAATTTTTAACGTGGTGTACCTGACAACGTACAGACACGGGTTTCCACAGGGAATTTAATTCCTTAATTCCATTCCCAAAGGAAGGCGCGCATACAAATTTTCTTTGACCGAATATTTTCGGCGGTTCTCACACTTCAGACTCCAGAATAAACCAATACTGTTCGACAGGGATTCGAACCGAGAACCCAAATAGAATAATTCTTACCTTGGTCTGGAACGTGGCTTGAGAAGCCACGCCGCGACTTAACGTGGTTCCCATGGCTGACTGTTAGAAAAGGAAGCGGTGAAAAACGACAATTAACTTTTATATCGATCGAACAGAATGGGAACATGGGGACGGAGATAATTACAGTATAAAGACAACATTTTGTTCGCACCACATACGAGTATAATCAATAGAAAGCCACACCAAAATTAATATTTAATCGCGACCAACTCAGACCGATGCGGACCTTTTGGAAACAATTACCGAAAAGCAAAATTCTTTCCACCACATGACAGTTGAAGGTCAGACGAGGTTAAGCGATTCATGTCAGCGGTCATTCTGATCAGTTTCTGTACACCGATGGAAACTAATGCTAACTGACCAGATGGTGGTCAGACTTTCGTTATTGATTCGTGTAGCAGGTCACCCAACCCCCCAAATCATTTGTTTCCATCAGGTCGATGCGTGGCCCTTAGAAACAATTACACCGCACAGACAGCCTCCCATTCATTTCCCTCATACCTGGGTTACAAGACTTCTGGCTGCGTAGAGACAAGCAGCTACGCAGCACAGATCCCCACAATCAATACTTACGCCGAACCAACTGCCGAACTGGGATTGCCAGTGTAGGTTTGCATGGGGAGGGGAAATAAAAATTAATTTTAAAATCAAATTTCAGAAATGAAAGTCCTCGGAGATAAATCAACGGTGGCTAGCTTCACCCGCTTTAATGCCGTACGCGTTACAGCGCACCTTGCGGTGACGGATGCCGAGGACAGGTTTAATCTATGGATAAATTGGTTTCCCAGATATGTCGCTAGTTACGCTGGTGGCGGAAAATTGGCGTGAGCGTAGCCATACCACAGCAGATGCCGCAAGGTCATATCTGTAGCTAGAAAATGGTTAGTTATTACTTACGTGGCGAGCATGCAGCTGCTTAACGGCGGTCAAGAAATTTTTGGACATCATCGATTTCAAATTTTTAAGACGAAACAAGCTAGGTGGATTACTTCTAGACGGCACGAAACAAGCATCGAAATCGACGCAGCGGTCGCGGATCGGTCGAAAATTGCTCGAAGAAAATCGATAACCGGAAGCTGAAGTGTAAATGTTAACACATAACTATTACTATACGTCGAATCAGGGTGCGTTAATCTTTAGAGATTTAGATTAAAGTTTCTACGTTAGCCCGCGGCGACAATAATTAAACGTATACATTTTCAATAAAGATCACACACTTGGATGTTAACAGAATTTATTCTTACTTTTCGATTGGGCTGCGTTAAATTTCAGTTTAACTTTACGTGGTGGTTGGTTCATTCATTCACTTGATATGATGAATGAGTAAACGCGCGTGATTTCGAAGATTTTCGAGCGATGGTGAAACCAGCTGACTGAGAAATGCCGGAAATCGAAATCGAAGGACACGTTTAAAGTTCAAAAGATGGCATGAAAGTTGATTTTGCGGTTGTTATTTTTTATTTATCCAGTGTCTATAAGGTGTGAAACGCGCATTTTTCGTTCGACATCCGCGACTTTATTTAAAAAAATGTTCCTGCCTTCGTTGTGGGTGATTCGGCTGGCACTTAACGCAGTCCTGATGACGGTAGAACTGTTCGGCGATGGTGTTTTGGTGCCCGACTGGAATATTCCCGCCTTCGCTTTATTGGACAATCTGACACACGGATTAATTGCCGCGCTCAGCTGGATGATCGTGGTGACCGATCGCGGTCAATCTTTCCGTCAGTGTCTCTTGGAGGTCATGCTGTGCGGCGCCATTGGCTCACTCATGGATCTGGACCACTTTGTCGAGGCTGGATCTTGGCATCTCAAGGTAGGTTTGTGTCAAGGTGGAAAGGAGGTGTGGCAGGAACTAGTTCCGCTTGACTCCACACGAAGTAATCGCAGACTAATCGGGATATGTCGCTGCTCGAGATAGCAGAGATTGCAACTAGTGCCGCGCGGATCATCATATTTGCCGTGTAGCATGTACAGGGGCGGACCACTCATAGCCAGTTTATACCCAAGGGCCCAGTCGGAAACCAAAGAGACCAGTCCCGAGTCAAGCCCCCTTTCAGGGGGCCTATTCGGGAATCCCCGACATCCCGCCCGTGCTAAACCGCCCCTGAACATGTATTCCCTTTTTAGGGTTAATCCAAATTTATGCATGTATTTGCTTTTAGGGTTAATTAGGGTATAGTTTTAAGAAGAGGGTTGTCTTGACTTTGTCGTTTTATCAATATATTTTTTTTAATCGTTAAATAACAACTATCGTTATATTTTCAATTATTTTAATAGGCGATTGTAAAACGAGAAAGCTTAATGTTCATCAAATTGTAAAATAAGTTGAAGAGAAATTGTAGTAGTTTATGCTGTAGACAAATTTGTTCAATAGACCATTATCTGTTTTACGCTTTCGACAGCTACGTCATAATCATGGGAATGGCAATTCACGAATCATTCGCAATTAAATGGCATTCACAATTCACAAATCAAATCATTGGCAAATAATGTGAATGGTATTTTAAAACTTGTTCAAATCATTATCTCCTTCTACATTGACAAAGTTTATTAACACACTGCCAGGCATTAAAATTAATTTCATTCCATTCCTTTTCCAGTATTTAGAATTCAACGTAATTTAGTATTTAGCCAACAGTTATTTTGGCGTGCTCCTGTACTTTCGTTAATAATGAAAAGTGTATGTTTTCGGAGGAAATCTTAATTTCCCCTTGCAAATCAACATTGAGTTTTGAATCTTATTTATTTTTTTGTAAACAATTATTACTAACAAGAAATAGAATTATTCCCATTGAAATTTATTATTGTTTTAATAAAATTCGCTACGGCTTCATTTTTATTATGTACAGTGTAATTATTTTTTATTTTTATTGTAGAATATTTTTTAACTCTTCTTTACGGGTTAAAACAGTCCTGAACATTTTTGAAAATAAGCTTCAGACGATCACGTTTTTTCAACGTATTTTCTATTTTTTATTTTATGCCCGTAAAAGTACCGTGTGCACGTCCTTTTAAAAAATGATTATAGAGATTAAATTTATGATGACAATGCAATTATCAGTTATTGTTACACCAACACTTTTTTTTGCCATAAATAAAACACTTAATTGTATTTCCGTGCCTGTACAGGACGCTCGAAATCTGTCCAGACGTTCATTCCTCCACTGCACATCGACGGTTCTGGTCACGTGGACGTTGCTCATGGCCGCCTCGCACGTGACACCATTTGGCGCGCTGCTTGCACGTGCGGCCTGGATTCTCCTATTGGCTGCCCTGTCGCATCACGTGCGCGATTCCATTCGACGCGGCCTGTGGCTTCGCCCCTTTGGCTCGACTCCGCCCACCGCCTATTGGCTCTACCTGGTGGCGACTGGCGTCATGCCGCATCTGGTCAGGATCGTGCTCACCTGGAAACGACCCGCGGAGTCAGCGCCACTAGTGACCGAACATCACGTTTAGCTCGGTGACGTCATCGGTCGTAACGGCTTTTGAAATGAGGAGGGCAGATCGGGGATTGAATCCATCATCCATCCGCTGTTTTGACAGGTATTTCCCAATTGTCCGAATTTTGCGTGTCGTCTGACCGTGTCTGAATATAAGAGATCAATTTGAGGTTGCTGTGTGCAGTCGATGTAGTTCAGTGGTAGAGCATCGGCCAGGTGTGCGGGGATCCCTGGTTTTATTCCCGGGTCGGGCTTTCGTGATTCGATCCCGAGGTACTGGTGAAAAGGTGCCCCTCCACAATTTGCTCTTTCGAGACGATTAGAGGGGTACCGGTACAGAATATCCTGTCGTGGAATTCACTTCAGTGATGACTTATCATTGATTGGCAAAAAAAAAGATATGTTTGTGAGAGGTTTGCGATATGTGACTTTGTGGCCCGTGTTGGGTACCCGTTCCTTCCTGTATTGGGTGAGAGCATAACGGAAAAGAACTGGTTCCTTGTTTTGAGGAATCTTAGGAGCGCCTAGGTTCCTTTTATTTCTGTAGGCAACTGGAACGGGAAGTGGTTCCTTTTTCATTAGAGTAACTAGAACTGGTTCCTTTTTTCATTAGAGTCCATGCTACGAAACCAACGGTCCCGGGTTCGATTCCCGGCGCAGGCTTTCGTACATTCGTTAGCCTGGGGTACTGGCGTCGCCCCTGAGCTTCCATTAGGGAGTCCAGAGCTTAGGGGTGGATCCTGCAG